>CM060275.1:1207311-1313887 GCA_030684275.1 Acipenser oxyrinchus oxyrinchus
GTCAGGTGCAGTGGTGCAGTGAATAAACAGAATGTCCAAACAGTGTTTCTCCCAAAACAGTCCGTGTATTTAATAACAAAAAACAACAAAAGTAATCCAAAACAAAAATAAACAAAACTCGACTTTGTCCGTTCCCCGTCCTCCGTGCACGGCAGTGTGCGCTTCGAGTCCTGGGAGGCGTAGTGCGGTGAGTGTGGTGCGGTGCGGTGCTGTGCTGTGCTGTGCTGTGCAGAGACACGCTCCTGTCTGCCGGTCCACGGCTCACTCCTCCCTACGATAAAACAAAACAAACAAACAAACAAACAAACCAAAAGATAAAAAGTACAGGCTCCGGCTGTCTGTACACATCAGCGCAAGGCCGGTTTTGGCGTAGCTGCTTCCCCTTTGTACCCAGCAAACTCCTCCCTGCAGTCAGCGCGTCGCCTGGTTTCTCCAATAGAGGGCTGCCCGCAGCTGACTGCAATGGAATCGTCCTGAGTACTTGCAGCTACGCGCCCCTCCTAATATGGTTACCTTCCGGTTTCCAGCTACCACCGAGGTAGTAGATCTAGGAGGCAGCTTACCTTCCCCTTACACAGCGCCCTTTCTAATCGGGAGGAGATTTACAGCATCGATCCTTTCTCTCGCTATCACATATCTCACCCCTCAGAGTGATGCCGAAGGAACACTCGGCCAACTCTACATTCCCCAATGGTCCCCCTCCCTTGAAAAAAATCTGCATTTTGATGCTCCTTACCCGCACGATGTTTCACAGTGTAGTGGAAGGGTTGCAGCGCCAGATACCACCGAGTTATCCGGCGTTATTGTCCTTCATCGTGTGTAACCACCTTAAAGGAGCATGATCAGTGACAAGAGAGAAAGAACGCCCCAACAAATAATAGCGAAGGGCGTGAGTAGCCCATTTGATGGCTAAACACTCCTTCTCAATGACGGAGTAGTTAATTTCCCTTGGAGCCATTTTTTGCTCAAATAAATGATAGGGTGTTCCACTCCGTCAACTTGTTGGGACAGAACCGCCCCCAGACCAATGTGGGAGGCATCAGTCTGAAGGATGAACTCTTTGTTGAAATCTGGTGAAATCAGAGCGGGGGCTTGACAGAGTCGCTTCTTAATCATATCAAATGCTTCCTGACACTGCCCTGTCCATTTAACTAATTTTGGAGCAGCCTTTCGGGTGAGATCGACCAGGGGGTTGACTATGGTGGCATACTCGGGGATAAAACGGCGATAATAGCCGGCTAACCCCAATAGTGATCTCACCTGTGACTTGGTTCTCGGGATCGCCGTCTCCACCAGCGCCTGGACTTTGGAGGCGATCGGCTTCACCCGGCCATTACCCATAATGTAGCCAAGATATTGGGTCTCCTGTTTGCCAAATGCACACTTGCCCAGTTTGGCTGTTAGCCCCGCCTCCCTTAGAGACTGTAGGACGGCTGAAAGCCTAATAATATGCTCCTTCCAGGTGGAGCTAAAAATCACCACATCATCAATGTGCGCAGCTGCATGCTGATTATGGGGAGCTAAGACCTGGTCCATCAGTCTCTGAAAGGTGGCGGGAGCTCCATGCAACCCAAAGGGCATGGTCTGGAAATGGAACAAGCCATCTGGGGTAGAAAGCAGTTTTCTCTCTTGAGCTCCGAGTGAGTGGAATCTGCCAGTATCCCTTCGTCAGATCCAAGGTCGAGATTAACCGAGCCTTACCCAGTCGGTCGAGGAGCTCATCCACCGGGGCATTGGATATGCATCGAACTTGGAGATGGCATTAACCTTTCTAAAATCCACACAGAACCGAGTGGAGCCGTCCTTCTTGCCCACCATCACGATAGGACTGCACCACTCGCTCCGGAAGGTTCAATGACTCCAAGCTCGAGCATATCCTCCACCTCCTTGCGAGCGGGACCCCTGCGACTCTCCGGGATCGGTATGGTCTCTCTCGGATCCTGACACCTGGCGGAGTAATAATGGCATGAGAAATAACGTTAGTTCTGCGGGCAAGTCAGAGAAAACATCATTAAACCTTTCCACTAACTGGTAGAGCTCACGTTTCTGATCCGGAAGTAACTGTTCCCCATTGGAATGTTAGTTGTAGCCAATGGATTGACAGTGGGACCAAAATCCTCTTCTAAACTGTCACAAGCTATAAATAGGGCTTCCCTTTCATTCCAGGGTTTTAGCAGGTTAATGTGATAAATTTCGGTCTTATTTCGGCGATCGGGTTGTCTAATTTCATAATTCACATTACCAATTCCCGTATCACCTCATATGGCCCCTGCCACTTAGCATACAACTTAGACTCCGACGAGGGAAGGAGCAACAGTACTTTATCACCTGGCGAAAAGTCCGAATTCTTGCTTTTTATTGTACTGCTGCTCCTGGCGATGCTGAGCTAGTTTTAGATTTTCTTGTGCCAAGCGACCAACCAATGCTAGGCGGTCTCTTAACATGATTACATACTTGACTATGTTTTTGGAAGTTTTTGTTTGCTCCTCCCACCCTTCCTTCACAAGATCAAGGATACCTCGTGGTTGTCTCCCATACAGCAGCTCAAAGGGAGAGAACCGGTCGAACTCTGAGGCACCTCTCTCACTGCAAACATCAGGTAAGGGAGGAGTTTAGCCCAATGTTTCTGCTCTTGGTTGACAAACCGCTTCAGCATCTGTTTTAAAGTCTGATTAAAGCGTTCCACCAAACCATCCGTCTGCGGGTGGTAAGCGGAGGTTCGAATGGACTTAATTTGCAACAATTTATACAACTCTCTCAAACATTGTGACATGAAGTTCGTTCCGTGATCAGTGAGGATTTCTTTTGGAATCCCTACCTCGCTATAATCTGTACTAACTCTCGAGCAATTGCTGCGGCACTAGTGGATCTCAATGGTACTGCCTCTGGATATCTGGTCGCGTAGTCCACCACTACCAAAATGTGCGTATATCCAGAGTCAGACTGGCTCAATGGACCCACTATGTCCATAGCAATGCGTTCAAAGGAACTGAGATCAGGGGCAGTGGGACCAGCGGGGCGGGCGAACCCGCCCGGCGCTACTTGCTGGCACTCCGGACACTCCGCTACATATCGCGTCACCTCACTATAGACTCCCATCCAATAAAATCGAGCCAATATTCGTTCCCGAGTCTTATCGCTACCTAAATGGCCCGAACATGGGACATCGTGAGCCAACCGCATGATCTCACGTCGAAAAGACTGAGGAGCGAGTAATTGTGTTACAATCTGGCTTGTGCTCGTGGCTTGGGATACCCTATACAGCAAATGCCCGACAATAATATGGTGAGGATATGTAGCGGCGGTTGTCCTCTACATCCTTCCCCTCGATAGACCGAACCTGCCCCCAGATGTGTGCCAGCGAAGGATCGTTTTTGTTCCAGCGCTAGGTCCACATCTCGGTCCCAGAACTTTGGGATATCGGCGGAGCTACAGTAGCTTCAGCACTGGGGTCTCAGTAACCTGCCCCGCAGGTCACACTGGGTCCCGATCCCCTTTCCCTTGCATTTAACAGACCCTGAAGTTTCCCCAACAAACCCCAGCCTTGTCTCATTGACATTCCTTCCCATTTTTCAACCCTTCGCTCTCTTTTTGTTTTTCGGCGAAATCGGGAATGGAACAAATCGGCTTGCAGCGGGAAGATTTTCCCAATAGTTTCCCCGCTGCTCCCATGGTCTTACCGGAGACTGGCTTTACCGTTTTATTAATCATAGTTTCAAAATATGGCCAGTCTCGACCTATAATAACTGGATAGGGCAACTTTGCAGCCACTGCCACGATTACGTGGCGGGTATGACATCCAATAGTCAAATCTAATTTAGTGAGGGGTAGTCCTTGTTATCCCCATGAATACAGGAAATGACCACTACCCAGCGTGACCACCAAGGTACCCCGTCAACAGAGCCTCCTCAATTAAAGTTTGCCCACATCCCGAGTCCACTAATGCGTGGGTGCTCACATCACCAACCCGTGCGTCAACAATGCAAGGCCCCTCCCAATCATTACCCCTGGACTTACCTGGTGCTGTTGGTAGATAATGGGAGGCCGCACCACATTCCATCGCCGCCCGGACAATTCCGGGCGAGGTGGCCGACCTCATGGCACCGGTAGCAAGTGGGGTGAAAGGGCCCACGGAGCTTGTATGTCCCGCTGCCGGTTTGGCAGTGGGGAGGGTTCTCTGTTCTCACCCGCTGGGGTCGACCTTGCCCTCCATTGGTGTGGAGGAAGGCTGCCCGTGGGGTGCCGATGAGAAGTAGCCCGGGGAAGGGGTGAAGTGCTGGGGGTCCTGTCCTTGGACCCGTCGTCCGGGGTTGGTTGGAGGGAGGAGCGGGGTGGCGACCACGGGAGCTGACGCCAATGCATCCTCATAGCCCTCAGCCAATCGGACTGCTGCCTCTAGCGTGGTGGGTCGATGCCTGGTGACCCAGTTCTGGGTGTCCGGCCCCAGCACCTTCACGAACTGCTCTATGGCAATCAGTTCAGTGATCTTTTCTGCATCGTTGGTGCGGGGCAGAGCCACCGGGTCACATGATCCACTAGTTGCTGGGCCACCACGCTGGGTCGCAGTCCTGGGGGCGCTGGTACTCCCGGAACCGGCGGTGTGTCTCCTCTGTGATGTCAAGCCGCTGGAGAATGGCCTGCTTCACCTGGTCGTACACCAGGGCTTGCTCATGTGTCAGGGCTTGGTAGGCTGCCTGGGCCTCCCCGATCAAATTGGGCCCCAACTGGGTAGCCCACCACTCCCGAGGCCATTGAGCTGCTGTTGCCTGCCTTTCAAAGGCAACCAAGTAAGCCTCAGGGTCATCCTCCAGCGCCATCTTCACTACCCTTACCCTAGGTAGGGGTACTGCTGGTTGAGCCACCGGTTCCCTCCCGATTAGCCTCCAGGAACAGGCCATGCATCCTCTCCATCATGGCCGTCAAAGATTCCTGATGCCTCCGCTCCTGCGCCTCCAACAGCGCTGCCAATGTAGTTGGGTCCATTGTAATCCCTCTTCTGAACACCAGATGTCGTCAGGTGCAGTGGTGCAGTGAATAAACAGAATGTCCAAACAGTGTTTCTCCCAAAACAGTCCGTGTATTTAATAACAAAAACAACAAAAGTAATCCAAAACAAAAATAAACAAAACTCGACTTTGTCCGTTCCCCGTCCTCCGTGCGGCAGTGTGCGCTCGAGTCCTGGGAGACGTAGTGCGGTGAGTGTGGTGCGGTGCGGTGCTGTGCTGTGCTGTGCTGTGCAGAGACACGCTCCTGTCTGCCGGTCCACGGCTCACTCCTCCCCTACGATAAAACAAAACAAACAAACAAACAAACCAAAAGATAAAAGTACAGGCTCCGGCTGTCTGTACACATCAGCGCAAGGCCGGTTTTGGCGTAGCTGCTTCCCCTTTGTACCCAGCAAACTCCTCCCTGCAGTCAATGCGTCGCCTGGTTTCTCCAATAGAGGGCTGCCCCGCAGCTGACTGCAATGGAATCGTCCTGAGTACTTGCAGCTACGCGCCCCTCCTAATATGGTTACCTTCCGGTTTCCAGCTACCACCGAGGTAGTAGATCTAGGAGGCAGCTTACCTTCCCCCTTACACAGCGCCCTTTCTAATCGGGAGGGAGATTTACAGCATCGATCCTTTCTCTCGCTATCACACATGGATTTCAGGCGTGCCGCGAAATCCACCTCTCAGCTTCCCTGGTGGTCTAGTGGTTAGGCTGCGACACTCTCACCGCCGCAGCCTGGGTTAGATGAAGTAGCATTCTGCGTGAAAGAAATGCTATCAAATCAACAACCAAAGGAGCATTTTCTCTCCATTTTTGTTTCGCGCAAGCAGCTCGCCTTCCCTGGGCTCTACCAGAACCTAGATCGCCAATTGCGCAGCAGGTAAATATTGTTAGGTCACATTTAAAATTATTGTTAGGTCACATTTAAAAGTAGTGTTAGCTCATTAGCAGCATGTTTAAGCAAAAGCAGCATTATATGTACGTATCACTACTTTGTTATCAACAGGTTAGGTAAGGGCAGCATTCAAGCAAGTGTCAATGGACCACTCATTGCATTAAATAATAGCAGCATTCGAGATGAATCGATTTGTTGGCGACACATTTAGCATTAGTAATGTTCAAACGAGTAACCACTTAGCAGCATGTTAAAAAAGGTAATCGAAGAGTACTTGTGAGAATAACCCAATTCTTTCAAGGGTAATTAGCGGAAATGGTAGAGCTCTCGCTTAACACATGAGAGATAGCAGGAAGTCTGCATGAATTCAGCTTTTTCTTTTAATTGGCTGACAGATGAGAAATGTTTAATACCTCCCTTTGTGCCACTTTGACTGACTCAGTGACCTAACAAATGTCTCAACTGTTGCGTCACCCATGACAGTGTCCTTAGTTTCGTCTTCCCGGCAAGTTACACCTGTTGCTCCCAGATAGTTTTAATACACGCCTTGTGCGGTGGGATGCAGTCGATAGGATTTTCAATGGTAAGAAAGGCATAAGACACATTTACCAATACATATTAGGCTACTTCTATGAGAAATGAAAATGCGTCTAGGACAGGTTTAAGGTTTTACATTTTTTTCTTTCTCCTCCCCTCTACACAGGAACTTAGAATTTAGTGCCCTTGACCAAGGCCCCCAGATGAACAAACAAGGACCACAACCTGGTATAAAATCTAACATCCATCCACCCATTATCATTCCGCTTCTCCTGGTGAGGGTTGCGGCGTATACAATCTTATTTTTTTTAATTATAGAATTTACACTCAAAAGCATGTGTTAGTTATTCACTTAATCCATTAATATATTAGCAGCAAATGTAAAACAGGCATATACTATAGCTAGGATAATAAGTAATAGTGGCAGGATAATTGTAGCAGGTTAATAAATAGTATACATAGCATAAACTAATAAACGACTCTTTAATATTACAATATACACTGAGTGTACAAAACATTTGGAACACCTGCTCTTTCCATGAAATAGACTGACGAGGTGAATCCAGGTGAAAGCTATGATCCCTTATTGATGTAACCTTGTTAAATACACTTCAATCAGTGTAGATGAAGGGGAGACAGGTTAAAGAAGGATTTTTAAGCCTTGACACAGTTGAGACATGGATTGTGTATGTGTGCCATTCAGAGGGTAAATGGGCAAGACAAAAGATTTAAATGCCTTTGAACTTGGTATGGTAGTAGGTGCCAGGCACGCCGGTTTGAGTGTGTCAAGAACTGCAATGCTGCTGGGTTTTTCAAGCTCAACAGTTTCCCGTGTGTATCAAGGATGGTCCACCACCCAAAGGACATCCAGCCAACGGCAGGCCAGTGGTCAAAAACGGCTCATTGATGAAAGAGGCCAAAGGAGGCTGACATGAATTGTGCAGAGCAAACAGACGGCCTACAGTTAGTCAACTGACAGTCCAGTACAACATTGGTGCCGAAAGACCCATAAAGAATGCACAACTCGTCGTACCTTGACACGAATGGGGTATGGCAGCCGACGACCTAACAGAGTTCCACTTCTTTCAGCAAAACACAAGAAACTGCGGTTGCAGTGGGCTAAGGAACGAAAACACTGGACACTGGAGGATTGGAAAAACATTGCCTGGTCTGATGAATCCTGGTTCCTGCTGTTTCACGCTGATGGGAGGACTAGGGTATGGAGGAATCCACATGAGTACATGCATCCATCATGCCGCGTGTCCACATTGCAGGCTGGTGGTGGTGGTGTGATGGTGTGGGGTGTGTTTTCATGGCACACATTGGGCCCCTTGATAAAAGTGGAGCAACGTTTGAATGCCACAGGATATCTGAACATCATTGCCAATCAGGTGCATCCCTTAATGGCAGCAGTGTATCCATCTGCTAATGGATTTTTTCAGCAGGATAATGCCCCATGCCACAAGGCTAGGATTGTCCAGGAATGGTTCCACAAACATGACAGTGAATTCAGCTTACTGCAGTGGCCTGCCCAGTCACCAGATCTCAATCCAAATGAGCATCTGTGGGATGAGATGGAACGAGCTATTCGGAGTAGAGATCCACTACCAGCCAACTTGACACAAATGTGGGAAGCATTGGAGTCAATATGGGCCAGCATCCCTGTGGAACGCTTTCGACACCTTGTAGAGTCCATGCCCCGACGAATTGAGGCTGTTCTGAGGGCAAAAGGGGGTGCTAATGTTTTGTAAACTCAGTGTATATATATGGGGTGCAAATAAAAACGTCATGTAATATGCATAATACATGTTAAGAAACGGCTCTCACAACACATTAACCGATGATATGTTACAAAAGGTAAGTAGCAATACACCGTTAGCACCGTGGTAAACAATAGCAGTATTCAAAGTGAGTATCAATAACTCGTTAGCAACATGTTCAAATAATAGCATTACTCAAGATATGTATGGTTAGCTGATTAGCATATTTTGTTACCAAAAAACAGCCCCCCAAAAAACGCAATAGCAGCAATCAAGGTAAGTATCACTACTTCGTAATCAACAGGTTAAGTTGGAGAGTGGGAGAGGGGAGGGATAAGCCATGCACACCTCATAGACACAAAGTAATGTTAATACAAGTCATATTTTGTTAGCAAAAAAGCGCTTTATGGGTCGCCAGCGGGAACATTCAACACTTTGGAGCAAACTCCTGGTGCGGGACTGGCAGGACTCATAGTCTGGTGAGACCTATGTCCAAATTATAGTTCCACAGGTACACACTAGGATCATGTGGGAAGAGTACCATTGTGCTGTTGGCCATTTGGGATGGGAGAAGAAGTCCATTTTGTGGAGGGGCTTTTACTGGCCGAATATGGGAACAAATGTCCAACGGTGGGTTACTGAGTACCCACGTTGCAGCTTGTGTAAGGCCGGGCCAGAGGTGAGAGTTCCTTTGAATCCGATTACCACTTCTGCTCCTATGGAACTAGTGGCAATAGATTATCTGTCGCTAGGTTGGCCAGAGGATGCAAAACCTTACGTGTTGGTGATGACTGATCTGTTTTCTAGGTTTGCCTGGGCAGTTCCTACCCGTGATCAGACTGCCTTGACGACGGCTCGTGCATCATGAGCCACCCTTATCCAACCTTTCGGTTGCCCCGAGCAGATTTTGTCTGATCGCGGGGCTGGATTCGAATTCTCAGTGATCCGCCAGCTATGTGTGTTGTATGGTTGTGTGAAGAGCCGCACCACTGCCTACCATCCCCAAGGCAACAGGGCATGTGAAAGATTCAATTGGACCTTGCTGAGTTTGTTGGGTACCTTGGAGAGTGAGAAACAGAATAGGTGGGTAGATCATTTACCTGAGGTTGTACATGCTTACAACAATACTGTTCATGGTAGTACTGGCTATACTCCCTTCTTTGTTATGTTTGGCAGGCATGCCAGGCTCCCTGTGGATATGGTAATGGGAGCGCTTCCAATGGCGCAAGGTGGTGACCTTAAGAGTTGGGTGGTGAATCACAGACAGAAGCTCGGTGAAGCTTATGAGAGAGCAGGGAGGCAGGCTGAGCAGCGTAAGGAGAAAGATAAGAGGCTGTATGATCGGCGGACTAGAGATGCCCCATTGTTGTCTGGTGCCCGGGTCTTGGTACGTAATTTTCGGCGACGGGCTAAAGATAAGTTGGCACCCTACTGGGATAACAAGCCTTACATAGTGATCGCCCCCTTACGCCCTAGTCACCCCGTTTATCGGCTACGGCATGAGGGTAAAGAAGGTCCGGAGCATACTGTACACCGGAATAATTTGAGAATTTGCACTTTTAGATTGCCTCCGGTGGTGTCACCAGCCCCCGAAGTGTCGGGGAGTTCAGTCTACTGCTCCCTTTAGTGATTATTGGCCAGTGTTCTGGAGACCCACGTGTCCCACAGCCCTGTTTCAGAATCCTATACAGGTGGGAGCAGCGAGAGGGGCCCTTCACCTGGCCCCAGTACCGGGCCCTATACAGATGGGAATAGAGGGAGGAGCCCCTGATCTAGCCCTGGGACCCGGTCCGCGGTGGTCCGAGAGAGAGAACAGGGGACGACCCCCACTGACCCCCACCATTGATCTAGCAACTATTGTCGAGATGACAATTATTTTAACAGGGAGGAAAATGTCACCCGTGTGACTTTTAAAATGATTTAATAACCATGGAATTCAAAGGGGTGGGTAATTGTTTTATTGATTTGTCCATGGGAGAGAGATTCTCTCCAACTGACTTCTTGAATTAGAACAGCGCTTGGCTATTGCGTCCAGGTGAGTTGTTATGTGTTAAGTATTGTCTGTATTTTCCTTTCATCTTTCTATGACCCCTGTTATGAGCCTGTTAATTATATAGAATGGGAATAGGTGTTGCAGTGATTTCGGGGATTAATGGACAGAATAAAAAGGACAGGTGTGGCAGAGTGTCCCGCCCCTATATATATTTGTGCACTGTTTTTGTATTATTGTTTGCGGCGCGGATAAAAGCGCCGCATCTTTTGTTATTGTTTTTGTATTTATAAAAACTTTGTGAGGATGCGTGGCTGATCAGCTACTGATTATTTAACTAGCTGACAGTCATGCATCCTTACTAAACTCGTGCAGACTGTGGCCGAGGGGTAATAAGATAATTAACAGCTAGTTAACCCCTCGGCCAGAGTATAAGAACCTGCAGCTGTCCGTGCTGCGGGGTTGAGTGTACAGAGGAGAGTACGGGGAGCGGAGAGAGCGAGGAGAGGAAAAAAACTAGATTTAAAAACGACTGCTAAACAGTATTTGTTTATTCGTTTGGCCCTTGTGCCTTTTGTTTTGTTATTTGTTTAAATCTTTTGTTTTGTATTATTATTTATTAACCCTTTGCGGTCCATTGTCGGACTGGGTCCGTGTAAGAGGGTAGTGGGTGGAGCTTTAGGGAAGGACCAGAAAGAACAGCACACAGGAGCCGGAAGTGTTGTTTAGTCCTTGGAGCCTTGTACCATCAATTGGTAACAGGCAGGATTTTATTTTAACTAACAAAAATAGAACAGTCCAGCATTGCAGAAAATAAACAAGAAAACCACCTGGAATACCAGCAATGGTAAACTCAGGCTTCAAATAAAAGAATAAACAAAAACGTCTAATTACAAAACAACAATAAAGGAAGCACTGGGTTCTCCGTGCTACTGCAGTGGGTTTCCTCCCACTGCCTCTTGGTTCCCTGCCACGGATTACTGTCTTGTCCTGGGCTTTCTTCACTGCCTAATCCACAAAGTTTTCCAAGTTTCAAGCTTCTGTGAACACAGCAATTTAATAAAACAAAACAACAAAGCACAGCGTATGTTTTCAGTTCAGGGCAGAGACCTGAATGGCAAAACCATACTGCTTAAATACTGCCAAGTCCCACCTCTGCAATCAGCACGCTGCCTCACGTCAGCCAATTGACGAGAACAGCACAGCTGATTGCAATGATGGGACCTGACGGCCGCATGGTTCCACCTTGGTCCAAGATGGCCGCCTGACCCGGAACTTCCTGTATGGTCAGAGATCAGCCTCCTGACCCAATCACGGTCAACCCTACACAGCGCTGCCGGTGGTCGGGAGGGCGAATTACAACAGGGACTCCTTTCAATCCCGTCACAGTCCGACATTGCAATTATTCCTCACAGGTCCTTTGTCGGACTGGGTCCGACATCATTCTAGCAATGCAAAAAATGGGTTTCTAGTCGTTTTTTCTCCGGAAAAAGCAAGAAAACCATTCAATTGCCGAATGGGAGCGACAGGAGCCTAGACAAGTCGGAAAAAAAAAGGCGTATCTCATGAATAGTCATACATGGTATCTGGTATCAGATAACGGGGCGGTCGTAAGTAAACAAGCTGGCTGACTGTGAATCAGCGCACAGAGAACACAGACATTTGCAGAGCTTTTTTGAGATGTTATAGTAATAAAATAATGACTTGGATCGCATTATTGAGGAGTTTGGTGATAAAACGAGTGATCAGGAGATGATCGATCGGTATGTATGACTTATTATTATTATTATTTATTTCTTACATAGGTGAAAGCGATAGCGAACGAAAGGGTGGGGCGGGGCTGGAGATGCCTAGTGAGTGCTTTGTTGATATGCAGGGCCATTTAAACCCGTTTGACTGTGAAAAAAAATACTTTTAAACAGCGCGTCTAAAATTAACTGCGCGTGTGAAAATTAATTAGACCTGACGAGCCTGACGCAGAATTAATAAATGGACCGCAAAGGGTTAAACGCTGACCGCAGTAGCATTCAGCTTCACCCGCCCATCCACTGTTTTGGTTCAGTTACTTCCTGGTCCGTGACGTCACCACACCTCACCACTGCAAGCCATCCTGCCACAACAGGTGATGGAGAACGAGAGAGCGGTAGAATGGAAATAAAGTTGGAGCGAAGGTGAAGAAGAGATTGGACGGAAGAGACAACTGCACCACACCCCATAGAACACAAAAGGAACCAGTTTACTGGAGATTCCTGATTCCACAGCGAGACGTGGCTTGGATGCACTAATTTCCAGTAGTAAGATAAGTGCATTCCTATACTGGGACACCCAGCCACAGATAGTGGTGTACGGTGGCTCCCTGCCCATAGAGGCTGACACTCCAAGCTGACACTGGCTCCCTGCCCATAGAGGCTGACACTCCAGGGGGACTTTCCCTCCCAGGGTGACTGCAGTGGTGTTTGAGGCTTTCGGACAAGGAGATTAGCAGCGCAGCAGAAACCGATCCAGACGAGACAGTGCACTTCCTTGCTTGTGGAGGGATTCCGGACTGTGGTGCCTGTTGTTTTGACCATCTTCGATAAACACTTTTGCATGACTTTCAGCTCCGGTTCCATCGTGGGACTGTTTGCAGTTGGATTTTTAACACTTTTTTTTTAACATTATTTTGATACTTACCTTTTTCTACCACAATCAAATGAATAATAGTCATTCATTTTACTACTTGCCTGTTGTGTGCCTCCTTGTTGCCCATCTGGTGTGTGGACCCCCGGATTGAAACGAACCTGTGTAGAGAAAAGAAAGTAGTTAGAATTAACTGGTACTTACCTGAGTGTGAAGTCTTCTGTGCAGTACTAATAGGGGGAGTATTTCCCAGTGAGTCCTGGTGCTCACTAGCCAACCACCAGGTGGCATAGTCCTAGAAGGAGATAGCTAAAGGTGACAGCTACCTGTTACACTAATAACGCCAAGGTCGTGGATTCGATCCCCGTACTGGCCAGAGCTTTGGTAAAGGAACCATGGTGTGTTCTACTATTTTTCGTGTAAGTGTACAGTCAACCCAACGTATATATATATCGAAATGGATATGTTTTCCTGTTTGGCACCCCATTATATATATATATATAGTAAAAGAGTGCGCCACACACAGGTTCGTGCCCCTTTAAAATTACGACCCAATACACAGAAGTGGAGTTTTTAAGCGCGGTTGCGCTAAATTTTAATGAACACAAAAACAAACAGCAACAAAATAAACACCTAACTCCTCTTGGAGCGCTAACTAAACAGGATTTTTCCCTTACTAATATGCAGGACGGCTAAGCCGTTTACCTGCCCCACACACAAAACCCACGCTGGCTTAACACAGTACTTAATCCCACGACTGCTCGGAAGCAGAGCACCTCATCTGCCTCCTTCTACTCAGCAGCCATCCCGTGCAGACTGGCTGCACGTCTTAAATACCCTTTAATACCCTGCACCTGGTTTTAATTTAACAATAGCTACCAGGTGCAGGGGATAATTAATAATAAAACAATTAACAAATTCAATTAAACAATAAAGTAAAACAATTAAACTAAACAAATGTGCATTCCGCACATGTTTTCCACACAGGGAGGCTTTAACCCCCTCCCTGCTGTGTTACAATAGATACACATTACATATACATAATTTATAAATAAAAAGCATAATAAAATATTTACGCAGATGTTAAAGCATTTTCTTCACAAATAATTATTTTGTGGCATCTTAAATTTACTTTCTAAGGCATTTTTTGTTTACAAAATGACTTAAAACATGGTGTGTAGAAACAAGGGTGTGGGGTTCTTCTTTAACATGCTTTCTCTCTTGCAATTACAGCCGCATACACCTTCCTTATCTGAGGTGTATTGCAGCCTCTTAACCACATTCTGAAAAATATGTTGCATAGCATCTTTGATAGAGGAACTCCACCTCAAAGTTCCTGAACATGAAAGCTAAAACTTAATGCCTATATATTCTGAAGGCCACTTAACTATAGGCAAGCACTGGGTCAAACGCAATGGTTCAAATACATAACGGCCCCATACTGAAGAAATTGCTGTCTTTCAAACAAAATGTTTTTTTAGGGCTATCACAGAATCAAATTCCAAGTCACAAACATGTAAACAGACTGTTTATCATACAGGCATGAACTTGTTTTGTTATGAAACTTTTAATATGACTAAAGGAATTGCAACAAAATGTCATAAGAAAAAGCTTAGTCTATTAAGTTTACTTTATAAGTATAGACCCGTGTTTTTCGCAAATACGAAATAACACAAAATATAACATATAAAACAAAATTAAACAACGTGCAAATACAAAAAGTTTATATTAAAAAAAAACTTGCAATCATAGTTGTCAAGGCTCAGCTATTACCATAGACACAGTCTATGGAAGCAAAAGGTCTGACTAGCACTTGCCGAGATGCATCATTTGGAGGAGTAGTTTGGAGTTTAGTCGTTCTTTACATTTAAACAAATGCATATTGTTCACTACAGAACAAACGTTTTGTATCATTAACTGGAACACAAAATGTGACAATAAGCGGGTTTGTGAAATGATATTGAGAGGTAATTTCTGAAAGAACCTATGGTGCATGGTGAGTGGTTTTTGAAAAATCGTGATAATAAATGTTAACCTATTAAGTGTAGTTCGGGGGGTTGAGCTGGACCTTCCATATCCTATCATCTCCTTTTATCAATTAAATCTACACAATTTTTTTGTTTACTGTCCTTGTATTTGTCAAATTTAAAAACAACAACTTTGATTTGTATTACTATTTTAATAAATACAATAGTAAAATGTATTGCAAAGTAAACATCAGGATCCCACTGAGCTTCCTAACAATGTGCATGTGTCCAGTCAATGTATAAACATCAAAGTTCAATGTACAGATATCAAAATGGATATATTTTCCTATTTGGCACCCCATTATATATATATATATATTTAGAAATAAGAAAAGCACAATCAAATATTTACGCAGATGTTAAAGCATTTTCTTTATGAATAATTATTTTGTGGTATCCTAAATTTACCTTCTAAGGCATTTTTTGTTTACAAAATGACTTAAAACATGGTGTGTAGAAACAAGGGTGTTAGGTTCTCAGCCTCCTTATCTGAGGGGTATTGCAGCCACTTAACCACATTCTGCAAAATATGTTGCATAGCCTGTTTGACAGAAGAACTGCACCTCAAAGTTCCTGAAAATGAAAGCTAACGTTTGAAAGCACTGAAATGAAGAAAAAAAAAAGAAATAAATGTTTGCTGTGGGTGTTTGACTGTGTGTGTGTGTTATATTCTTACATGTTAGACAATGTTCAAGAGTTTCGTACAGTTATTCTAGCCAAGATGAAAATAGCTATACTTTAGATGACAGTTGCGACCCTCATTATCCGGGTGTGTGCGTTCTTGAGAATGTCTAGTTTGTAATAGTCAGCTAAAAAAATATTGTTTTAAGATGGCAAGTGACCAACCAGCCTCGTGCTGTTCACATTATTGGCCTTTCAGAAACACCTTTGTGTCAATGTTCTGCAGCCAACTAATGTGTAGTACTGAAAAATGTGGTGCTAGTAATTCCGTTTTGCTAACTGATCTATATATATATATATATATATATATATATATATATATATATATATATATATATATATATATATATATATATATACAGTACTGTGCAAAAGTTTTAGGCAGGTGTGAAAAAATGCTGTAAAGTAAGAATGCTTTCAAAAATAGACATGTTAATCGTTTATATTTGTCAATTAACAAAATGCAAAGTGAGTGAACAGAAGAAAAATCTACATCAAATCAATATTTGGTGTGACCACCCTTTGCCTTCAAAACAGCATCAATTCTTCTAGGTACACTTGCACACAGTTTTTGAAGGAACTCGGCAGGTAGGTTGGCCCAAACATCTTGGAGAACTAACCACAGTTCTTCTGTGGATTTAGGCAGCCTCAGTTGCTTCTCTCTCTTCATGTAATCCCAGACAGACTCGATGATGTTGAGATCAGGGCTCTGTGGGGCCATACCATCACTTCCAGGACTCCTTGTTATTCTTTACGCTGAAGATAGTTCTTAATGACTTTCGCTGTATGTTTGGGGTCATTGTCATGCTGCAGAATAAATTTGGGGCCAATCAGATGCCTCCCTGATGGTATTGCATGATGAATAAGTATCTGCCTGTAATTCTCAGCATTGAGGAGACCATTAATTCTGACCAAATCCCCAACTCCATTTGCAAAAATGCAGCCCCAAACTTGCAAGGAACCTCCACCATGCTTCACTGTTGCCTGCAGACACTCATTCGTGTACCGCTCTCCAGCCCTTCTGCTGAACAAACTGCCTTCTGCTACAGCCAAATATTTCAAATTTTGACTCATCAGTCCAGAGCACCTGCTGCCATTTTTCTGCACCTCAGTTCCTGTGTTTTCGTGCATAGTTGAGTCGCTTGGCCTTGTTTCCACATCGGAGGTATGGCTTTTTGGCCGTAAGTCTTCCATGAAGGCCACTTCTAACCAGACTTCTCCGGACAGTAGATGGGTGTACCAGGGTCCCACTGCCAATTCTGAGCTGATGGCACTGCTGGACATCTTCCGATTGCGAAGGGAAGTAAGCATGATGTGTCTTTCATCTGCTGCAGTAAGTTTCCTTGGCCGACCACTGTGTCTACGGTCCTCAATGTTGCCTGTTTCTTTGTGCTTCTTCAAAAGAGCTTGGACAGCACATCTGGAAACCCCTGTCTGCCTTGAAATTTCTGCCTGGGAGAGACCTTGCTGATGCAGTATAACTACCTTGTGTCTTGTTGCTGTGCTCAGTCTTGCCATGGTGTATGACTTTTGACAGTAAACTGTCTTCAGCAACCTCACCTTGTTAGCTGAGTTTGGCTGTTCCTCACCCAGTTTTATTCCTCCTACACAGCTGTTTCTGTTTCAGTTAATGATTGTGTTTCAACCTACATATTGAATTGATTATCATTAGCACCTGTTTGGTATAATTGTTTAATCATACACCTGACTATATGCCTACAAAATCCCTGACTTTGTGCAAGTGTACCTAGAAGAATTGATGCTGTTTTGATGGCAAGGGTGGTCACACCAAATATGGATTTGATGTAGATTTTTCTTCTGTTCACTCACTTTGCATTTAGTTAATCTATTAACAATAATCTATTAACATGTCTATTTTTGAAAGCATTCTTACTTTACAACATTTTTTCACACCTGCCTAAAACTTTTGCACAGTACTGTATATATATATATATATATATATATATATATATATATATATATATATATATATATATATATATATATATATATATGGTTACATCCATAGTATAAATGTGATTAAGTTACACATATGCAGCAGACAGAACACAAATAGTCTCTGGCAAAATGGACCCTTTTATTTCTTGATGGCTCAAACAATGATATGAGAAGCATTTTAAGTTAGGGGCATTGGGTCCCCACCAATTAAGCTGTATTGTACAGGATACCGTTTATAAAGTTTAAGTAATGTAATGCATTATGATCACATTACTATCATTTTTAGCCTGTTTTTGTAAAGAGATTTAATTTCGTCTAAAAATGAAGTTACGAAAATTCTGCTTTGTGACTCACGACCAATTCCCAATATACCAACTAGTAATAATAATCATATTTTACATGTATTACATGTTCACATTTATATTTATTCTACCAAAATCATTCCAATGTCAGTTAGAAATGAAGACACAAAACATGCACAGTTAGTTCAAAGGTAGATGTGTGTGGCATTGTGGCAAAGTGGCTGCTGTGCAGGTGTGTAAGTGCTTACAGAGAACAAGCAGACAACAGAAGTATGGGTTGAAATTGTGGTTTATTTTATATTCCAATGGTCGAAACTGACCAGCAGAAACAATGATGAAACATGCAATACACTCCTGTGTATTGCACTGTGGAAACATGGGTATGCGATCCCATCACATGTTTTCCACACAGGGAGGCTTTAACCCCCTCCCTGCTGTGTTACAATAGATACACATTACATATACATAATTTATAAATAAAAAGCATAATAAAATATTTACGCAGATGTTAAAGCATTTTCTTCACAAATAATTATTTTGTGGCATCTTAAATTTACTTTCTAAGGCATTTTTTGTTTACAAAATGACTTAAAACATGGTGTGTAGAAACAAGGGTGTGGGGTTCTTCTTTAACATGCTTTCTCTCTTGCAATTACAGCCGCATACACCTTCCTTATCTGAGGTGTATTGCAGCCTCTTAACCACATTCTGAAAAATATGTTGCATAGCATCTTTGATAGAGGAACTCCACCTCAAAGTTCCTGAACATGAAAGCTAAAACTTAATGCCTATATATTCTGAAGGCCACTTAACTATAGGCAAGCACTGGGTCAAACGCAATGGTTCAAATACATAACGGCCCCATACTGAAGAAATTGCTGTCTTTCAAACAAAATGTTTTTTTAGGGCTATCACAGAATCAAATTCCAAGTCACAAACATGTAAACAGACTGTTTATCATACAGGCATGAACTTGTTTTGTTATGAAACTTTTAATATGACTAAAGGAATTGCAACAAAATGTCATAAGAAAAAGCTTAGTCTATTAAGTTTACTTTATAAGTATAGACCCGTGTTTTTCGCAAATACGAAATAACACAAAATATAACATATAAAACAAAATTAAACAACGTGCAAATACAAAAAGTTTATATTAAAAAAAAACTTGCAATCATAGTTGTCAAGGCTCAGCTATTACCATAGACACAGTCTATGGAAGCAAAAGGTCTGACTAGCACTTGCCGAGATGCATCATTTGGAGGGAGTAGTTTGGAGTTTAGTCGTTCTTTACATTTAAACAAATGCATATTGTTCACTACAGAACAAACGTTTTGTATCATTAACTGGAACACAAAATGTGACAATAAGCGGGTTTGTGAAATGATATTGAGAGGTAATTTCTGAAAGAACCTATGGTGCATGGTGAGTGGTTTTTGAAAAATCGTGATAATAAATGTTAACCTATTAAGTGTAGTTCGGGGGGTTGAGCTGGACCTTCCATATCCTATCATCTCCTTTTATCAATTAAATCTACACAATTTTTTTGTTTACTGTCCTTGTATTTGTCAAATTTAAAAAACAACAACTTTGATTTGTATTACTATTTTAATAAATACAATAGTAAAATGTATTGCAAAGTAAACATCAGGATCCCACTGAGCTTCCTAACAATGTGCATGTGTCCAGTCAATGTATAAACATCAAAGTTCAATGTACAGATATCAAAATGGATATATTTTCCTATTTGGCACCCCATTATATATATATATATATTTAGAAATAAGAAAAGCACAATCAAATATTTACGCAGATGTTAAAGCATTTTCTTTATGAATAATTATTTTGTGGTATCCTAAATTTACCTTCTAAGGCATTTTTTGTTTACAAAATGACTTAAAACATGGTGTGTAGAAACAAGGGTGTTAGGTTCTCAGCCTCCTTATCTGAGGGTATTGCAGCCACTTAACCACATTCTGCAAAATATGTTGCATAGCCTGTTTGACAGAAGAACTGCACCTCAAAGTTCCTGAAAATGAAAGCTAACGTTTGAAAGCACTGAAATGAAGAAAAAAAAAAAGAAATAAATGTTTGCTGTGGGTGTTTGACTGTGTGTGTGTGTTATATTCTTACATGTTAGACAATGTTCAAGAGTTTCGTACAGTTATTCTAGCCAAGATGAAAATAGCTATACTTTAGATGACAGTTATGCACCCTCATTATCCGGTGTGTGTGCTCTTGAGAATGTCTAGTTTGTAATAGTCAGCTAAAAAATATTGTTTTAAGATGGCAAGTGACCAACCAGCCTCGTGCTGTTCACATTATTGGCCTTTCAGAAACACCTTTGTGTCAATGTTCTGCAGCCAACTAATGTGTAGTACTGAAAAATGTGGTGCTAGTAATTCCGTTTTGCTAACTGATCTATATATATATATATATATATATATATATATATATATATATATATATATATATATATATATATATATATATATACAGTACTGTGCAAAAGTTTTAGGCAGGTGTGAAAAAATGCTGTAAAGTAAGAATGCTTTCAAAAATAGACATGTTAATCGTTTATATTTGTCAATTAACAAAATGCAAAGTGAGTGAACAGAAGAAAAATCTACATCAAATCAATATTTGGTGTGACCACCCTTTGCCTTCAAAACAGCATCAATTCTTCTAGGTACACTTGCACACAGTTTTTGAAGGAACTCGGCAGGTAGGTTGGCCCAAACATCTTGGAGAACTAACCACAGTTCTTCTGTGGATTTAGGCAGCCTCAGTTGCTTCTCTCTCTTCATGTAATCCCAGACAGACTCGATGATGTTGAGATCAGGGCTCTGTGGGGCCATACCATCACTTCCAGGACTCCTTGTTATTCTTTACGCTGAAGATAGTTCTTAATGACTTTCGCTGTATGTTTGGGGTCATTGTCATGCTGCAGAATAAATTTGGGGCCAATCAGATGCCTCCCTGATGGTATTGCATGATGAATAAGTATCTGCCTGTAATTCTCAGCATTGAGGAGACCATTAATTCTGACCAAATCCCCAACTCCATTTGCAAAAATGCAGCCCCAAACTTGCAAGGAACCTCCACCATGCTTCACTGTTGCCTGCAGACACTCATTCGTGTACCGCTCTCCAGCCCTTCTGCGAACAAACTGCCTTCTGCTACAGCCAAATATTTCAAATTTTGACTCATCAGTCCAGAGCACCTGCTGCCATTTTTCTGCACCTCAGTTCCTGTGTTTTCGTGCATAGTTGAGTCGCTTGGCCTTGTTTCCACATCGGAGGTATGGCTTTTTGGCCGTAAGTCTTCCATGAAGGCCACTTCTAACCAGACTTCTCCGGACAGTAGATGGGTGTACCAGGGTCCCACTGCCAATTCTGAGCTGATGGCACTGCTGGACATCTTCCGATTGCGAAGGGAAGTAAGCATGATGTGTCTTTCATCTGCTGCAGTAAGTTTCCTTGGCCGACCACTGTGTCTACGGTCCTCAATGTTGCCTGTTTCTTTGTGCTTCTTCAAAGAGCTTGGACAGCACATCTGGAAACCCCTGTCTGCCTTGAAATTTCTGCCTGGGAGAGACCTTGCTGATGCAGTATAACTACCTTGTGTCTTGTTGCTGTGCTCAGTCTTGCCATGGTGTATGACTTTTGACAGTAAACTGTCTTCAGCAACCTCACCTTGTTAGCTGAGTTTGGCTGTTCCTCACCCAGTTTTATTCCTCCTACACAGCTGTTTCTGTTTCAGTTAATGATTGTGTTTCAACCTACATATTGAATTGATTATCATTAGCACCTGTTTGGTATAATTGTTTAATCATACACCTGACTATATGCCTACAAAATCCCTGACTTTGTGCAAGTGTACCTAGAAGAATTGATGCTGTTTTGATGGCAAAGGGTGGTCACACCAAATATGGATTTGATGTAGATTTTTCTTCTGTTCACTCACTTTGCATTTAGTTAATCTATTAACAATAATCTATTAACATGTCTATTTTTGAAAGCATTCTTACTTTACAACATTTTTTCACACCTGCCTAAAACTTTTGCACAGTACTGTATATATATATATATATATATATATATATATATATATATATATATATATATATATATATATATATATATATATATGGTTACATCCATAGTATAAATGTGATTAAGTTACACATATGCAGCAGACAGAACACAAATAGTCTCTGGCAAAATGGACCCTTTTATTTCTTGATGGCTCAAACAATGATATGAGAAGCATTTTAAGTTAGGGGCATTGGGTCCCCACCAATTAAGCTGTATTGTACAGGATACCGTTTATAAAGTTTAAGTAATGTAATGCATTATGATCACATTACTATCATTTTTAGCCTGTTTTTGTAAAGAGATTTAATTTCGTCTAAAAATGAAGTTACGAAAATTCTGCTTTGTGACTCACGACCAATTCCCAATATACCAACTAGTAATAATAATCATATTTTACATGTATTACATGTTCACATTTATATTTATTCTACCAAAATCATTCCAATGTCAGTTAGAAATGAAGACACAAAACATGCACAGTTAGTTCAAAGGTAGATGTGTGTGGCATTGTGGCAAAGTGGCTGCTGTGCAGGTGTGTAAGTGCTTACAGAGAACAAGCAGACAACAGAAGTATGGGTTGAAATTGTGGTTTATTTTATATTCCAATGGTCGAAACTGACCAGCAGAAACAATGATGAAACATGCAATACACTCCTGTGTATTGCACTGTGGAAACATGGGTATGCGATCCCAAATAATAAACAAGAACAAACAATGGACACCAGTCCTACAGTGTGTGCTGTAGTGAAAGTGCTTTGGTATAAACTATAGTTTGTGACAGTGGTGAAGTGTAGTCCCGGTAAGTGATATCCTGGAGACAGCTCCGAACAGTTTAGCTGTCTAAATATACAAACAACACGTAAGTAGACACTATAAAACAAACAAACACTCACACTTTTCAGCAACACTGAAATACCTTTACCTTCTTGGTTTTCATAACCAGCCGAAGGAACAGATTACGAATTTATGCCCCGTTTATATAGCGTCGATCGGGACCCCTTGGTAAACGAGCGGCAGCTGTTTCCAATACCACAGCTGCATCGTTTACTTTCTGAGTCCGCAATCTCAAGTACCGTAGCTCCGCCCCCTTTTTAGCAGACCAGCTCCCCGTTAACCCTGGGAATAAACTGCCTGGTCTGCCAATCCAGGGAACTCTGTTCCTTGATAACACCTTCACAGCATGGGAAGGAGATTTATCACTAAGAATCATTGGATCTTTGTCACAGGCATCCATACAAGCTGTGGGGTAGTAGAGTCTAGGGCTTACATTTTTTAATAAAGAAGATCACAGATTAAAATGTCACTGGGAAAGTTTGTTTGTGACACAGTGTGGGCAGCAAGCCCCATTGTGTCCAAACATCCCCCCCCCTCCGGTACGTCCTGAAGCCTGATGCTTGTTGGCCACGGCCAGTGCAGTTAAGTTAAGAGGAAACTCTGCAGATGAGTGCTGCTGCCTGCAACGAGCACCGAACAGTCTCGTCCACAGAGACACCAAAAACCAAGAACAAACGAACCCCACTAAAACTTAATGCCTATATATTCTGAAGGCCACTTAACTGTAGGCAAGCACTGGGTCAAACGCATTGGTTCAAATACATAACGGTCCCATACTGAAGAAATGGAATCTTTCAGTCAAAATGTTGTTTTTAGGGCTATCACAGAATCAAATTCCAAGTCACAAACATGTAAACAGACTGTTTATCATACAGGCATGAACTTGTTTTGTTATGAAACTTTTAATATGACTAAAGGAATTGCAACAAAATGTCATAAGAAAAAGCTTAGTCTATATTAAGTTTACTTTATAAGTATAGACCCATGTTTTTCGCAAATATGAAATAACACAAAATGTAACATATAAAACAAAATTAAACAACGTGCAAATACAAAAAGTTTATATTAAAAAAAAAACTTGCAATCATAGTTGTCAAGGCTCAGCTATTACCATAGACACAGTCTATGGAAGCAGAAGGTCTGACTAGCACTTGCCGAGATGCATCATTTGGAGGGAGTAGTTTGGAGTTTAGTCGTTCTTTACATTTAAACAAATGCATATTGTTCACTACAGAACAAACGTTTTGTATCATTAACTGGAACACAAAATGTGACAATAAGCGGGTTTGTGAAATGATATTGAGAGGTAATTTCTGAAAGAACCTATGGTGCATGGTGAGTGGTTTTTGAAAAATCGTGATATTATTATTATTTATTTCTTAGCAGACGCCCTTATCCAGGGCGACTTACAATCGTAAGCAAATACATTTCAAGTGTTACAGTACAAGTAATAATACAATAAGAGCAAGATAAATACAATGACTAGTTCAAGCAAGTACAAGTGTGACAAAATACAATTCAATAATACAGCAGATAAAAGTGACAGTGATAGTTACAATGCTAACCTATTAAGTGTAGTTCGGGGGGTTGAGCTGGGCCTTCCATATCCTATCATCTCCTTTTATCAATTAAATCTACACAATTTTTTTGTTTACTGTCCTTGTATTTGTCAAATTTAAAAAAACAACAACTTTGATTTGTATAACTATTTTAATAAATACAATAGTAAAATGTATTGCAAAGTAAACATCAGGATCCCACTGAGCTTCCTAACAATGTGCATGTGTCCAGTCAATGTATAAACATCAAAGTTCAACGTACAAATATCAAAATGGATATATTTTCCTGTTTGGCACTCCATATATATATATATATATATATATACAGTACTGTGCAAAAGTACTGTATATATATATATATATATTGTAACGTAGCCGGCACTCACGGACGTTCATTTGCCCTTTAAAGGCAGACCCAGGACACAAAAAATGGAGATTAAGCGCTGACGCGCTACTTTTAATACACAAAATAAACACAAACAAAATAAACACCTAGCTCTGTTTGGAGCGCTAACTACACAGGTAAGTCCCTGACTAACTCGCAGGACAGCTAAGCCATTTACCTGTCACACAAACATACACAAAAACCACACAGGTTTCACACAGCACTTTCAGTACGACTGCTCGGAGACAGAGCACACTATCTGCCTCCTTCTACTCAGCAGCGCCGTACAGACAGGCTGCATGTCCTAAATACCCTACACCTGGCATTAATTTACCATAGTTACCAGGTGCGGGTGATAATTAAACAATATACATTTAACAAAACAATAAAACAATTAAACAAAATGTGCACACGCACATGTTTTCTGCAGGGAGGATATTAACCCCCTCCCTGCTGTGTATATATATATATATATATATATATATATATATATATATATATATATATATATATATATATATATATATATAAAGCACAATCAAATATTTACGCAGATGTTAAAGCATTTTCTTTATGAATAATTATATTGTGGTATCCTAAATTTACTTTCTAAGGCATTTTTTGTTTACAAAATGACTTAAAACATGGTGTGTAGAAACAAGGTTGTGGGGTTCTTCTTTAACATGCTTTCTCTCTTGCAATTACAGCCGCATACACCTTCCTTAATAATAATAAATAAATGTTAACCTATTAAGTGTAGTTCGGGGGGTTGAGCTGGACCTTCCATATCCTATCATCTCCTTTTATCAATTAAATCTACACAATTTTTTTTGTTTACTGTCCTTGTATTTGTCAAATTTAAAAAACAACAACTTTGATTTGTATTACTATTTTAATAAATACAATAGTAAAATGTATTGCAAAGTAAACATCAGGATCCCACTGAGCTTCCTAACAATGTGCATGTGTCCAGTCAATGTATAAACATCAAAGTTCAATGTACAAATATCAAAATGGATATATTTTCCTATTTGGCACCCCATTATATATATATATATATATATTTAGAAATAAGAAAAGCACAATCAAATATTTACGCAGATGTTAAAGCATTTTCTTTATGAATAATTATTTTGTGGTATCCTAAATTTACCTTCTAAGGCATTTTTTGTTTACAAAATGACTTAAAACATGGTGTGTAGAAACAAGGGTGTTAGGTTCTCAGCCTCCTTATCTGAGGGGTATTGCAGCCACTTAACCACATTCTGCAAAATATGTTGCATAGCCTGTTTGACAGAAGAACTGCACCTCAAAGTTCCTGAAAATGAAAGCTAACGTTTGAAAGCACTGAAATGAAGAAAAAAAAGAAATAAATGTTTGCTGTGGGTGTTTGACTGTGTGTGTGTGTGTGTGAGTGTGTGTGTGTGTTATATTCTTACATGTTAGACAATGTTCAAGAGTTTCGTACAGTTATTCTAGCCAAGATGAAAATAGCTATACTTTAGATGACAGTTGCGACCCTCATTATCCGGGTGTGTGCGTTCTTGAGAATGTCTAGTTTGTAATAGTCAGCTAAAAAAATATTGTTTTAAGATGGCAAGTGACCAACCAGCCTCGTGCTGTTCACATTATTGGCCTTTCAGAAACACCTTTGTGTCAATGTTCTGCAACCAACTAATGTGTAGTACTGAAAAATGTGGTGCTAGTAATTCCGTTTTGCTAACTGATCTATATATATATATATATATATATATATATATATATATATATATATATATATATATATATATATATATATATATATATATATATATATATATATATACACAGTACTGTGCAAAAGTTTTAGGCAGGTGTGAAAAATGCTGTAAAGTAAGAATGCTTTCAAAAATAGACATGTTAATCGTTTATATTTGTCAATTAACAAAATGCAAAGTGAGTGAACAGAAGAAAAATCTACATCAAATCAATACTTGGTGTGACCACCCTTTGCCTTCAAAACAGCATCAATTCTTCTAGGTACACTTGCACACAGTTTTTGAAGGAACTCGGCAGGTAGGTTGGCCCAAACATCTTGGAGAACTAACCACAGTTCTTCTGTGGATTTAGGCAGCCTCAGTTGCTTCTCTCTCTTCATGTAATCCCAGACAGACTCGATGATGTTGAGATCAGGGCTCTGTGGGGGCCATACCATCACTTCCAGGACTCCTTGTTCTTCTTTACGCTGAAGATAGTTCTTAATGACTTTCGCTGTATGTTTGGGGTCATTGTCATGCTGCAGAATAAATTTGGGGCCAATCAGATGCCTCCCTGATGGTATTGCATGATGAATAAGTATCTGCCTGTAATTCTCAGCATTGAGGAGACCATTAATTCTGACCAAATCCCCAACTCCATTTGCAAAAATGCAGCCCCAAACCTCCACCATGCTTCACTGTTGCCTGCAGACACTCATTCGTGTACCGCTCTCCAGCCCTTCTGCGAACAAACTGCCTTCTGCTACAGCCAAATATTTCAAATTTTGACTCATCAGTCCAGAGCACCTGCTGCCATTTTTCTGCACCTCAGTTCCTGTGTTTTCGTGCATAGTTGAGTCGCTTGGCCTTGTTTCCACATCGGAGGTATGGCTTTTTGGCCGTAAGTCTTCCATGAAGGCCACTTCTAACCAGACTTCTCCGGACAGTAGATGGGTGTACCAGGGTCCCACTGCCAATTCTGAGCTGATGGCACTGCTGGACATCTTCCGATTGCGAAGGGAAGTAAGCATGATGTGTCTTTCATCTGCTGCAGTAAGTTTCCTTGGCCGACCACTGCGCTCACGGTCCTCAACGCTGCCCGTTTCTTTGTGCTTCTTCAAAAGAGCTTGGACAGCACATCTGGAAACCCCTGTCTGCCTTGAAATTTCTGCCTGGGAGAGACCTTGCTGATGCAGTATAACTACCTTGTGTCTTGTTGCTGTGCTCAGTCTTGCCATGGTGTATGACTTTTGACAGTAAACTGTCTTCAGCAACCTCACCTTGTTAGCTGAGTTTGGCTGTTCCTCACCCAGTTTTATTCCTCCTACACCGCTGTTTCTGTTTCAGTTAATGATTGTGTTTCAACCTACATATTGAATTGATGATCATTAGCACCTGTTTGGTATAATTGTTTAATCATACACCTGACTATATGCCTATAAAATCCTTGACTTTGTGCAAGTGTACCTAGAAGAATTGATGCTGTTTTGAAGGCAAAGGGTGGTCACACCAAATATGGATTTGATTTAGATTTTTCTTCTGTTCACTCACTTTGCATTTAGTTAATTGATAAATATAATCTATTAACATGTCTATTTTTGAAACCATTCTTACTTTACAGCATTTTTTCACACCTGCCTAAAACAGTACTGTATATATATATATATATATATATATATATATATATATATATATATATATATATATATATATATATATATATATATGGTTACATCCATAGTATAAATGTGATTAAGTTACACGATCAATGTAATGCTCATTATATTTAAATAGAAAACATATGCAGCAGACAGAACACAAATAGTCTCTGGCAAAATGGACCCTTTTATTTCTTGATGGCTCAAACAATGATATGAGAAGCATTTTAAGTTAGGGGCATTGGGTCCCCACCAATTAAGCTGTATTGTACAGGATACCGTTTATAAAGTTTAAGTAATGTAATGCATTATGATCACATTACTATCATTTTTAGCCTGTTTTTGTAAAGAGATTTAATTTCGTCTAAAAATGAAGTTACGAAAATTCTGCTTTGTGACTCACGACCAATTCCCAATATACCAATGTAACAGGGGAGATCTGGACTGACTGTCTGGCACATCCGTATTACTGCATGTAGAGGGCAGCAGTCTCATGGGATCCGCCGGTCGGCCATGGCGATGACATGGAGAGGTGGGGAACAGTGTGTGTGTGCTTTCCGTCTCTCTGAGTGGCTGAGGGGCGGTCCTTGGGAGACTGCTTGGCCCATAAGAACTGGCTTGGTTGTGCACTCGGGTGGCCGTGTTGGGGGAAATACATTGTCGCTGGCAGAAGAGGCCAGCGTGAAACAAGGAGCAGGCGAGCCCGGCTGAGGGGGCAGCCTTTCATGAATAAATAAATACGTACCCGAGGGGACATGTGTAGAGGTACGGGGAACCCTGGCCAACCCCAGTGTATAGGCACAACTGAGTGTAGGACGGAGACCCGTGCTGACCGGCTTAGCGGCAGTGGGGGCACTGCATAAGCAGCACTTTTGTTTGTAGTTTTATTACTGCTTTTTATTTTCCCTTTTTCTTTTCGCCTTCTGTTTTCATTATTATTTTTGAGCACTTGAAGGTGCATGGATTGGGATACCTGTGTTGGTAACCCCGTGGTCCTGGTTTACTGTCGGCAGTAACCAGACCATGGACAATAGCGCCCTCTGCGGGCTAAACTAAATAAAAAAATAAATAAGTAAAATAAATAAATCTGGGCACCTGTGCGGTGTTTGCAAATAAAATCTTCTGTCTCCCGTGTCAGTGAATACCCCCACCCTTCCACACATACCCATTCACACTGAACACTTCACAAACACACAGACACAAACACACACACACACACACATGCTGTCACAGGGCCCCTTAAATAAGCATTAATCATGTGCTTATGAACAATTCTAAGCACCAAAGCCTTCTGGAAGATACCCAGAAACTCAAGGAGGCTAATAATGTTCCCTTTCAGCATAACAGTGGTCTAGTTCAGCTTGCAGATTGTTACACTGGAATTTACACAAGGAGGCCAAAACCCAGGATAGAGTGGCTCAGTGAATGTGGTTTGGAATGTCCCCAGAGACTCCATAAAATGACAGGGAGGCGGCAGTAAAGTCCAGATACACTCCTATTCGATGGCGGTAGGGAGCAATTATTTCAATTTTCTTGTTATTATGCCGGGCAGTAAAAATGGAATCAGAGCAGTACAAACTGCAGGAGATGTCATTGCGTCCAAGGACACAGGCATACTGCCCCCCTTTCCTGTTGATTCCTTTATATGTGACTCCTAGAAAAGCATCTCCCCCACTCCACTCAACCTCCCAGTAGCAGCGAGTTCCAGACAAACTCTCTCTGCAAAGCACCTGGGTCCACCTGTCAAATCTCTCTGGGTGATCAGGATATTGCTGGGCTTGTGTACTTCCGGTCACCTTTCTGTTCCCGTCAGACAGATGGAGTTTTCTATGCGCTGTGTTGGGGTCCAGTGTCAGCTGACGGGAATCTGATTACTAGAGGCGCAAAACAATTACATCCCAAAAGTAGACAAATCTCAATCTAAAACAAAATGGCCAAAATGGTTTAATAGATCAATTAAAAAAAATATTCAGCGAAAAAAGGCACTTTACAGAGCATTTAAAAGGGACCAAAAACAAAGTACACAGAAAGAGTACTTGGAACTGCAAACACAAGTCAAAAAGGAAGTTAGAAAGGCCAAGAGAGCGATAGAAATCAATATTGCTAAGGGGGCTAAAACCAATTCCAAAATATTTTTCCAATATTATAACAACAAGAGAACATTCAAAGAGGAGGTCAAATGTCGAAGAGACACAAATGGCAAAATCATAGATGAAGAAAAAAAAATAGCAAATATATTAAATGATTACTTTTCACAGGTTTTTACAAAGGAGGACACGGACAACATGCCCGACATGTCGACCTGTTCCTATCCAATTTTAAATAACTTTAGCATAACAGAGGCAGAAGTGTTAAAGGGACTAGGAGCTCTTAAAATAAACAAATCCCCTGGGCCAGATGAGATCCTCCCAATAGTACTCAAAGAAATGAAAGAAGTTATTTACAAACCGCTAACCAAGATCATGCAACAGTCTCTTGACACAGGGGTTGTACCGACAGACTGGAAAATAGCAAACGTAATACCGATCCACAAAAAGGGAGACAAAACCGAACCAGGTAACTACAGACCAATAAGCCTGACTTCTATTATATGTAAACTTATGGAAACTATAATAAGATCCAAAATGGAAAATTACCTATATGGTAACAATATCCTGGGAGACAGCCAGCATAGTTTTAGGAAAGGAAGATCGTGTCTCACTAACCTACTTTTTTGAGGATGCGACATTGAAAATGGATAACTGCAAAGCATACGACATGGTTTATTTAGATTTCCAGAAAGCTTTTGACAAAGTCCCGCATAAAAGATTAATTCTCAAACTGACCACAGTCGGGATTCAAGGAAATGTATGCACATGGATTAGGGAGTGGTTAACAGGTAGAAAACAGAATGTACTGATTAGAAGAGAAACCTCAAAATGGAGTGAGGTAACCAGCGGTGTACCACAGGGATCAGTATTGGGTCCTCTGCTATTCCTAATCTACATAAATGATTTAGATTCTGGTATAGTAAGCAAACTTGTCAAATTTGCAGATGACACAAAAATAGGAGGAGTGGCAAACACTGTTGAAGCAGCAAAGGTCATTCAAAATGATCTAGACAGCATTCAGAACTGGGCAGACACATGGCAAATGAAATTTAATAGAGAAAAGTGTAAAGTATTGCATGCGGGCAAAAAAAATGTGCATTATAAATATCATATAGGAAGTGCTGAAATTGAAGAAGGGAACTATGAAAAAGACCTAGGAGTTTATGTTGACTCAGAAATGTCTTCATCTAGACAATGTGGGGAAGCTATAAAAAAGGCCAACAAGATGCTCGGATATATTGTGAGAAGTGTTGAATTTAAATGAAGGGAAGTAATGTTAAAACTCTACAATGCATTAGTAAGACCTCACCTAGAATATTGTGTTCAGTTCTGGTCACCTCGTTACAAAAAGGATATTGCTGCTCTAGAAAGAGTGCAAAGAAGAGCAACCAGAATTATCCCGGTTTAAAAGGCATGTCGTATGCAGACAGGCTAAAAGAATTGAATCTGTTCAGTCTTGAACAAAGAAGACTACGGGCGATCTGATTCAAACATTCAAAATCCTAAAAGGTATAGACAATGTCAACCCAGGGACTTCTTTGACCTGAAAAAGAAACAAGGACCAGGGGTCACAAATGGAGATTAGATAAAGGGGCATTCAGAACAGAAAATAGGAGGCACTTTTTTACACAGAGAATTGTGAGGGTCTGGAACCAACTCCCCAGTAATGTTGTTGAAGCTGACACCCTGGGATCCTTCAAGAAGCTGCTTGATGAGATTCTGGGATCAATAAGCTACTAACAACCAAACGAGCAAGATGGGCTGAATGGCCTCCTCTCGTTTGTAAACTTTCTTATGTTCTTATGATTAAAGAGAAGAGGACAGTTAGAGAAAAGACAACTATATAAATGGGTACCAGACTTGCAGCAAACCTGGAAAAATCAACTATTTCAATTTTTTTTAAAGTAAATATTATTTGAAAAAATATAACTATGTCAGAAAGTAAATATTATTTGAAGATATTTTAATGTCTTTTGTGGAAAGTAAATGTAGAATAGTATTCAAAAAATTCTTCTCAATTGTTTTAAGGGTCTATTTTGAAGTTATTGAAATGAGTATATTTGTTTATGCATGTCAGAATGCCACCATGAGTTAATTACTGTTTGTGTGATTATAAATTTGAAAGTAGTTTAAAAAGAAAATACTTAAATGTATTTAAAATGATTTTACTCATAGCACCAGCATTCATGATAAATATTTTGCAGCTGGCACTAGAACCACGTCAGCTAATATCCTCTCTCGCTGACCTGGGAATCTCTGGCACTGCTCTGGCCTGGTTCTCCTCCTACCTCTCCAACCGCACTTACCAGGTAACCTGGCGTGGAGCAACCTCCACACCTCGCCCTCTCTCAACAGGAGTCCCCCAAGGTTCAGTCTTGGGTCCTCTCCTGTTCTTTCTCTACACCCGCTCCCTGGACACCCTCATCGCATCCTATGGTTTCTCATACCATTTCTATGCTGATGATGCTCAGATCTTCCTCTCCTCCCCCCCTCTGACCCCACAATCCCCTCCCCCAGACCCTCATCTCTCCCTACACCCCCACCCGACCTCTCCGCTCCACCTGCACTAGAAGACTGGCTGTACCTCCTCTACGCTCCCCTGCCTCCAGAGCCTGCTCCTTCTCCACCCTCGCCCCACAATGGTGGAACGACCTTCCTACAGATGTCAGGACTGCCCAGTCCCTGACCACCTTCCAGCGCCTCCTCAAGACTCACCTCTTCAGACACCTGTAAAACTCAACTCTTTCCTTCTGAACAATATAGCACACTGCTTTTAATGCACTTTAACTTGCACTTATCTGCTCCCTATTTTACTGCACTTAACCCAGTCTGTAGTACTTTATATTTCACCTGCACTCGTATCTAACCCTGGTGTAACTATCAACACTGTTATCTGCTCTTGAACTGCCCCAATATTAAATCGTACTGTGTTTTGTATTTGCTCTTATTAGGACTGAAGTCATTGTATTTTGTATCTTGCTCTTAATTGTACTGTAATTCTTGATATGTATTTTTTGTATATAATTGTAAACTGCCCTGGGTAAGGGTGTCTGCTAAGAAATAAATAAATAAATAACAATATAAAGGCAATAGAGAGACAGCCAATCAGTGCAGAGAAACCACACAGAAATTCTGATTGGAGCTCGAAGCTTTTCTGTGCACAAGCGTTGTAAATAATAGATTGTCATATGTGGTTTGCTTTTTGTGAGTGTCCTGGCTGGCACGCTATTTATAATGGTTAACAGTATTTAAGCATGTTTTTTTAAAAGTAAGAGTTATTTTTTTCTTGCCATGTCATGTGACCATTGTAAACCTCAGCACCAGTAAGATTCAGGAGGTTCCAGTGCCTATGCCAAAACATATTTAAATATTTTCAAATAATTTACTTTGTAAAAAAATATTTTTAAATATTACAACTATTACACATAGTTCCTATTTTCAAATAAAATATCAAATGTACACACAGTTACTAATAAATAATAATTGCAGTCTTCAAACTCCACCCTTCTCTGTTCTCTCAAAATGAAGTGACACATCATTCAATCAAACAGGCTTACACTTTAAAAACTCAGCTCTGGTCCTTGGCTCTGGAGACTGCAGACTGTAAACTGCAACTTCACTCACTGGGCAATGAAAAGAGAGAAAAATAAACTTAGTGACTGAATCTGCAATAAATCTGCAATGTTTATATAGCCAGGAATGTGCAAGAGGTGTTTATTAATATTTTACAAGCACTGGATTAAAGAATGTGGAAACCCTAAGGCTTGTTAAACAATGAATGCCTTCCTGCCTTTTAACAGGGGTGTCCAAGTCCAATCCTGGAGATCCAGTCTTGCAAGTTTGTACTTACCTTGAAATCCTCAATTGTTAAAGGTTCAGGGGAAAACCCCCACAGCCTATTTATCAAGGAATTAATTGAATTAAGAAACAGAGCACAGATTTTAAAAAAAAGAACCTCCTGTGCTCTTGAAGACCAGCCAATCAGAATACTCACAGTTAAGCACAGTGAATGCCAACCTACCACACCTCAAGATTTCTGTACCAATTACCAAACCTTTCTGAACGAGCAGAGTAGTTTGTAATCAAACAAAATAATCCAGTTTATAAAAAAGGGAAATAACTTTCTGCTTAGCTATATAAAATATATTTGTATATATAATATATATATTGATAAAACGGAATGTTTGGATGCTGTACGCTGATTGGCTGTTGAGGGGCTTTCAACAGTGCATTAAATAGTTTAATGCATAGCGGAACTTATTTTTGTCTAATTGTAGTTCGATTAATAAATATCAATACAGAGCATATTAGACTTGCAACAGCTGAGCCTGGGTATAGTTATTTTCGATTACTACTCAGTGCCTTATTATTTTTTTCTCGATTATTTTCACTATAAGCAGTATATATATATATATATATATATATATATATATATATATATATATATATATATATATATATATATATATATATATTCACAGTCGTTAAGTTTTTAGACATGTTTTACTGTTATTGCAGCCATTTCTGCTAGTTATCCCATCACAGCCTAGCCCATTGCGAAGCCTGGAGCTAAATTTCACTCTTCCACCAGGTCTAGCACATCTCGGTGGTGGGTACTCTCATTTTAATTAGCTTTAGCCATTAGAGGTAAGTAGCTGGACAGGGCTACAATTAATTATTTTTTTATCCTGGTTGGGATAAACTAGTATTGTATTTGATGTTGGACTACTCATGGACTATTTTTTCTCCAAAGCGGAAGAATATATAATAAAATTGTTTTTTTGAAAAATAAAAACAAATCGTTTTTTCTGTTTTATTGTGCCTGTTTTATAAGTGGGATAACACACTCCAGGGCTTGTGGGCTGTATTGCATTAACATATGTCTTTGTTGATATGTTTGTTGATAGCAGTGTGGAGTAGTGGTTAGGGCTCTGGACTCTTGACTCTTGACAATTGTAAGTCGCCCTGGATAAGAGCATCGGCTAAGAAATAAATAATAATAATACTCAGCTTTGCTTCGTGCCTCCAGCCCAACCACAGTCGTATGTTAATGCAACACAACCCACGCCCTGCCGTGTGTTATCCCTTACATATAAATAGGTTTCACACCAACCTGTTTTGGTCATTTTGCTTAATTCCCCCTTGCAGAAGTCCTCAATATGTTCTTTAAGTTCAGCCACAACTTTACTCATAGTCCCAGAAGAGATGTTTGGATTGACAGTAATGCTGGGTAAATCTCCAATTACAGGAGGGGCACAGAGAGCCTGGAAATTCTACAACATGAAAGTGGAGAAAGTTAGTTTTCAGTGAAGCAGAATGGGGTCCAAAAATTTTCTGGGGAAAACCAACGATCTATTCAATTGGAAAGGACTGTCTGAAACCACACTCGTTATGAATTTTAAACTTTCTTCCCAGCAGTGAGTTTACCTATAGAAAATGGATGTGATCCTCTGTTTCTGAAAGCTGTTTCAGCTCAGTGTTTCTCCTCCTCAGCTCAGCAATCTCCTGCTCCAGTTTCTTCATGAGTTTTTCAGCCTGATTCACTGAAGCCTTCTCATTAGCTTCTATCAGCACAAGAACCTCAGAGCGGACTCTCTTAATGGATCGGATTAGCGCAGTAAACATGTGCTGTGCTCTGAGTGAAAGAGTGAAGTAGACAAAACATAATATTATTTAGAATGTATATGCAAAATACATAAATACACACTGGCTTCCTGTCAGTTTCAAATTGATGCTAAGATTTTACTTTTAACTTATAAAACCCTTAATGGATTAGCACCCAGTTACCCAAGGGTAAATACAAATAGTATGGGAGAAAGGGAGAAAGAGCAGGGCTCTGCCCTTGGAAATACTGGCAGGGATGGAGTTAAATTCTCCTTCATGCCCAGGTTGATTGCGTCAGGTGGGAGCAATCAACCAATTAATTATTCAATTAATCACTCAGCCACCTGGCATAAAAGGAGGCCTCAGCCTCCCAGTAAGGTAGAGTTCTAAAAGGAGAGGAAGCAAGTGTGTTTTTCTGTGTGTGCTGTTCTTTTTATTTTGAATCCAGTGAAGGCAACGTCCAGCCTGGAAGCCTTATTGTTGTAAGTTTAATTTTGTGTTTTTTTGTCTATTATTTCTATTTAAAACCCTTTTTGTTTGGCCCTCGTGCCGGTTTATTTTGTATTTTTGTATATTAAAAGCTTTATTTTTGAACTTTCACACTGTCTCTAAGTCTCAACCTCTGTCATCCTGTCACATTTGGTGTCAGAAACGGGATAACACCACCTGGAGGCTCAGGGCAGTATTTTTTTTTTTTTTAGAGCTTTGTGAGTTTTTTTTGAAAAAACAAATGGGCAGAAGAAGCAGGCAGTGGCAGCAGCGACAGCAGCATCAAAAGTTGCTGCCACCCCAGCTGGAGGACCCAGCCAGCCTTTTCCCCTGGTGCTCCTGGTGTGGGAAGGAGGACCACCGCTGGAGATCCTGCCCAGAGGTGCCACCAGCGGACTGGTGTGGGCGCTGCGAGGTATACGGCCACAACTGGGCAGGATGCTCCTACGCCCTGGCCCAGGAGGAGACAGATGATGACTGGGAGTTGTTTTCAAAAAGGCTTGCGGCAGAGTTGTGCACTGGCTGTGGGGCATATGGGCACACAGTGGCCATCTGCCCCACCCTAACAGAGGGGAGGAGAAGGAGGCAGAGAGGAAGGAAGACATGGGAGGAAGAGGAGTGGTGCACCCAATGCATGGAGTATGGGCATGAGGAGCACCACTGCCCGGAGGTGTTACAGGACACAGACCTGGAGTGGGAGGAGCCCGAACGTCCTGCGCCTGAGTGGGAGGAGCCCGAACACCCAGAGCCCAAGAGGGGGGAGTCGGTGCGTCCAGAGCCCAAGAGGGGGGAGTCGGTGCGTCCAGAGCCCAAGAGGGGGGAGTCGGTGCGTCCAGAGCCCAAGAGGGGGGAGTTGGTGTCCAGAGCCCAAGAGAGGGGAGTCGGTGCTTCCAGAGCCCAAGAGGGGGAAGGCCGAACGTCCACAGTCCAGGTATCCGCCAGCAGAGGGAGAGTTCCTGCTGGTTCCGCCTCCACTGCCGTGGCAGAACTGTGTGTCGCTCCCACCTCCACCAGCAGAGAGAGAGTACCTGCTGGTTTTGCCTCCATCGCCGCCACCAGCAGAGGGAGCATGCTTGCTGGTTCCCCTGCTGCTGCCATCCCGAGAACCAGAAGAGGTGGAGCTGCCGTTCCAAGAACCAGAGGGTGTGGAGCTGCCGTCCCGAGAGACAGAGGGGGTGGAGCTGCCGTCCTGAGAGCCAGAGGGGGTGGAGCTGCCGTCCCGAGAGCCAGAGGGGGTGGAGCTGCCGTCCCGAGAGCCAGAGGGGGTGGAGCCACGGACCCGAGAGCCAGAAGGGGAGGAGCCACGGACACGAGAGCCAGAAGGGGAGAAGGCTGAAGCCCCTCAGCAGCCTTTGCACATGCTGCTGAGAGGAGCTCAGGGGAGGCGCACCCGACTGCGATGGCAGGAGGTGCCAGCCCGACTTCAGAGGCCACTAGAATGGCCACAGCCTCCACCGCCAATGCCGGAGTGTCTGGAACCGTTGCCATTGGAGGAGCTGGAACTGCTGTTGCTGTAGTGGCTGCCGTCTCCGCCTGCTGTTCCAGAGGGTCTGCCTGCTGTTTCTGAGGGTCCGCCATCTCTGCCTGCTGTTCCTGAGGGTCCACCGTCTCCGCCTGCTCTTCCTGAGGGTCAGCCGTCTCTGTCTGCTGTTCATGAGGGGTCGCCGTTCCTACCTCGTCCACCAGAGGGAGACGAGCTGTTGTTCCCGCCTCCACCACCAGAGGGAGACTGGCCGCGTGCCCCCCCTCCGCCACCAGAGGGAGACGGATGGCTGTTCCCGCCTCCGCCACCAGAGGGAGACGGGCCGCCGTTCCCGCCTCCGCCACCAGAGGGAGACGGGCCGCTGTTCCTGCCTCCGCCACCAGAGGGAGACGGGCCACTGTTCCCGCCTCCGCCACTAGAGGTGCCACCATCGCTGCTCCTGCTGGAGGGTCCAGGTTCCCTACCAGCGTTCATGTGCTTGGAAGGTCCTGGGCCCCCACTATTGAAGGAAGCTTGGGGGATCCGACATCAACCCCACCCACCACCGCCCGCTGAAATAGCCCACCCAAGGGACATAAGGGGACTCTTGGGGGGAGGGCTTGGGTTCAAAGGGGGGGGGGAGTTTGGCCGATTGCGGCCTCCATACTTTGTACGTGGGGGGAGGTGTGTGGCAGAGCAGGGCTCTGCCCTTGGAAATACTGGCAGGGATGGAGTTAAATTCTCCTCCCTGCCCAGGTTGATTGCGTCAGGTGGGAGCAATCAACCAATTAATTATTCAATTAATCACTCAGCCACCTGGCATAAAAAGAGGCCTCAGCCTCCCAGTAAGGTAGAGTTCTGGAAGGAGAGGAAGTAAGTGTGTTTTTCTGTGTGTGCTGTTCTTTTTATTTTGAATCCAGTGAAGGCAACGCCCAGCCTGGAAGCCTTATTCTTGTAAGTTTAATTTTGTGTTGATTTTGTATCTTAGAAACCTGTTTTGTTTGGCGCTCGTGCCAGTTTGTTTTGTATTTTTGTATATTAAAAGCTTTATTTTTGAACTTTCACACTGTCTCTGAGTCTCAACCTCTGTCATCCTGTCACAGGGACTTTTCTTATGAGGCTCCTACATTATGGAATTCTCTGCCTTCTTTTATCAGAGAAGCTAGAAGTCTTGCTGTTTTTAAGTGAAGATTGAAAACGTATTTATATTCAAAAGCCTTTTTATTATAGCCTTTCTATTATTAATATCCATTAGCACTGTTTTATTATGTTGTGTGTATGATGTTGTTTTATTATTTTTTAATATCACATTTTTTCAATGCATGATTGGAGACTTATTTATATAAAATATTCTTTTTGTTATTTTAGTTCTGCTATATCTAAAATGAATGTTTTACTATGCTGTGTGTATCATGTTTTTGATGGTTTTTGTGAAGCACTGTGATGGAGTCGTTGTTGTTATCCCAGCTGAAGCAGGTAGGCAGGCAGGTGAGGCTCGTAATGGAGGCACGGAGACACAGAGTTGCGGTGAACACGCCGCACTGGTGCAGTATTTATTATCAAACAAAAGACACACTTGGGCACGTTCCCAACAATGAGAAACGTACCGAGAAAAAAATGTACCTCTCCAAAACGAAATGAAAATGTGCAGCTCCTCACAGATGCCTTACAGCAGCCCTGATCATACTGATCAGCTGGTTGGTATACGTGCTCCACCGAGACACACCTACCAGCTTAATGAACAGCTGATCTCGGACAGAGCGAGCACATACACGTACTAATCCTGTCTGATGGTTGTGGGTTCAAATCCCCTATATAAATGTGTACCAGAATTTGTATTTGAAATGAATGTGATATCTTGTAACACTTGTGTCTGCTGAGACTCTAGTCCACAGTGCCACAGGGTCTTCTGGTTTTCTCTAATTGATTAAATGATTGTCGTAATTGGTCTGAATTTCCATTTGTTCCAGGTATTTAGCAATTGATGATTAAGAGATGCCTACAAAACATACTGCAGGATTGAGGCCCTCCAGGACCAGGGTTGTCTACCTCTGTGCAAAGAAATCAAATAAATCTGTATTTAGGTCCATATTGGCAACTTCAACTACAAATCTGTTAGGTTTAAACGTTTCAACGAATAAATGAAAACTTTTTAAAAAATGTTTAGTATTATATTTAATCAGTTTATACTAGAGAAAAACACAGTGAAAAGGAAAGAACTTACTTTTTGATTGCATCACTGTTAGGATCATATGATTAAAAAAGTCTTGTGATGCGTCAATACCACTGAATTTGGATACCGAAACCATACAAAGAACCTCTTTTTGGTTTTGAAATAAGCATTTCTGAATGAAAGGGCAGTTTTTGGTAACTATTAAAAAAGTTTTTGTTCTTTATATTGATTTTTGTTCTTGAGTTTCACTGAAGTGTAGCCTACTCTTCGTATCATTCGCATTGGATAACTGTTTCTTGCTGAGTACAGAAACATAAGCAATGTATTCTTAACACTGTATGGAATGCTGTGTGTGTCTGTGCCACTTAGTCTTATAGTTGAAATGCTGTGTGTGTCTGTGCCTCTGGGCAGTCCAGTGTCTTAACAGATATTAATGTTAACACTTTAATACATTTATATGTATTTGCAAGGCCTGCGGGCAGGCCAAGAACACACCACCCAAAGCACCCAATGGTATATTTCAGCACATTCAACAAAATACTCTCATTTCTAAAACATAGTGTGAGTCCTTTATAGCAATGCATGCAATACATGTGAGATAAAATAATAATTGATAAATGCTTACCCTTTAATATAAATCGTAAAAGAATATGACTGTCTTCACCAGGCAAATGAAACTGGGTTCAATCAGCTCAATTGTGTAGGTCTGCAGATAATGGACCACATTACCCTGTCAGGTATGAGTGTGGTGCTCCACTGTAATTACTTAGGAGTTACAGTGCCTTGCGAAAGTATTCGGCCCCCTTGAACTTTGCGACCTTTTGCCACATTTCAGGCTTCAAACATAAAGATATGAAACTGTAATTTTTTGTGAAGAATCAACAACTAGTGGGACACAATCATGAAGTGGAACGAAATTTATTGGATATTTCAAACTTTTTTAACAAATAAAAAACTGAAAAATTGGGCGTGCAAAATTATTCAGCCCCCTTAAGTTAATACTTTGTAGCCACCTTTTGCTGCGATTACAGCTGTAAGTCGCTTGGGGTATGTCTCTATCAGTTTTGCACATCGAGAGACTGAAATTTTTGCCCATTCCTCCTTGCAAAACAGCTCGAGCTCAGTGAGGTTGGATGGAGAGCATTTGTGAACAGCAGTTTTCAGTTCTTTCCACAGATTCTCGATTGGATTCAGGTCTGGACTTTGACTTGGCCATTCTAACACCTGGATATGTTTATTTGTGAACCATTCCATTGTAGATTTTGCTTTATGTTTTGGATCATTGTCTTGTTGGAAGACAAATCTCCGTCCCAGTCTCAGGTCTTTTGCAGACTCCATCAGGTTTTCTTCCAGAATGGTCCTGTATTTGGCTCCATCCATCTTCCCATCAATTTTAACCATCTTCCCTGTCCCTGCTGAAGAAAAGCAGTCCCAAACCATGATGCTGCCACCACCATGTTTGACAGTGGGGATGGTGTGTTCAGGGTGATGAGCTGTGTTGCTTTTACGCCAAACATAACGTTTTGCATTGTTGCCAAAAAGTTCGATTTTGGTTTCATCTGACCAGAGCACCTTCTTCCACATGTTTGGTGTGTCTCCCAGGTGGCTTGTGGCAAACTGTAAACGACACTTTTATGGATATCTTTAAGAAATGGCTTTCTTCTTGCCACTCTTCCATAAAGGCCAGATTTGTGCAGTATACGACTGATTGTTGTCCTATGGACAGAGTCTCCCACCTCAGCTGTAGATCTCTGCAGTTCATCCAGAGTGATCATGGGCCTCTTGGCTGCATCTCTGATCAGTCTTCTCCTTGTATGAGCTGAAAGTTTAGAGGGACGGCCAGGTCTTGGTAGATTTGCAGTGGTCTGATACTCCTTCCATTTCAATATTATCGCTTGCACAGTGCTCCTTGGGATGTTTAAAGCTTGGGAAATCTTTTTGTATCCAAATCCGGCTTTAAACTTCTCCACAACAGTATCTCGGACCTGCCTGGTGTGTTCCTTGTTCTTCATGATGCTCTCTGCGCTTTAAACGGACCTCTGAGACTATCACAGTGCAGGTGCATTTATACGGAGACTTGATTACACACAGGTGGATTCTATTTATCATCATTAGTCATTTAGGTCAACATTGGATCATTCAGAGATCCTCACTGAACTTCTGGAGAGAGTTTGCTGCACTGAAAGTAAAGGGGCTGAATAATTTTGCACGCCCAATTTTTCAGTTTTTTATTTGTTAAAAAAGTTTGAAATATCCAATAAATTTCGTTCCACTTCATGATTGTGTCCCACTTGTTGTTGATTCTTCACAAAAAATTACAGTTTCATATCTTTATGTTTGAAGCCTGAAATGTGGCAAAAGGTCGCAAAGTTCAAGGGGGCCGAATACTTTCGCAAGGCACTGTATATAAGTTTTTCATCTCATTGGAATACATGGGATGCCTCAATTAAGTCCAATCATTAATCTGTTGAGACAGCTCTTATCCCTTTTACAAATAATAGTTTTCAAAAGATCCGGACCAACTTTTCAGAATTAATTGGAGTCATGTACCAATAAATTCAAGACTTCATATTTGTCCAACTCCAAACCTATGATCTCATTCCTTGTTTCCTCCGAACCCCTCCTTTATCTGAAAAGTCGAGTGAACCAAGGTTCCCAGGATCTTGGTTTATAATAGAATATAAAAACACTACTGTTATATGTGCATGCAAACACTATTTTTATATGTGTTATATATGAGAGATGTTCTTAATAGGTGACATCATCTTCTAATTGATTATAGTTTGCTAAATTAAAGGTATGTGTTTCTTTTAACCTCATATTGTGTTTCATCATGTTTTTAATGAGTCAGTTTTGATTCCATATACTATTGTCTAACAGAGTATTTGACAAAAGATTGCCTTATACAATATTCAAGTCAATTAGTTTCATTAAGTTTAAGTGGTAATAATTTTCATTACAATTTTATCCCTAAAAAGATGCACTAACCAGGCTCTGACCTGTACCTGACTCTGAGAATATGCTTTTGCAAGCAATTTCCACAGTCTCTTGTTTTTTCAAGGCCAGAGTCTGTGCAAACACTTTTTTAGATATATGACCTATCAATGTCTGTTATGCCATAAATTTTATATATTATTATTCCAAGATATATTCTTATCTGTGCTAAACCACTAATTCCATAAGCCTTGAATTCCAAATCTATAAGACTTGCAGCTTTGCTGGAGTGGAATGTAAGAAGAACCCTCCTTTCTCTACAGCTCGTACATCTTGATAAGGAGAGAGGCCCCTTTTTCAATGCAGCAGTTTCAAAGAACCACATTATAATGACTCCATCTACCATCATTAGACAATAGTATAGTGGATTAATAACAAGGTACATTATAGTATATTATTACAAACTAACACGAAAACATAGCATAATACCTTTTATATTCTGTAATTCAATGGATATTATAATGTCTAAAGGTCTTTTTGTTTAATAGAAGGAGAAAGAATCTGTACCACTTCCCCAATTAATTAAATTGAATACTGCTCCGGCTTTTAATCTTTTTATCACTACAGTAAAGTCATGAACAAGCAATAACACTCGTCAGTTTAAATAATATGTTTTCTTATTATAGCAAATACTTAAATTATTAATCTTATGAAATCAAATCGATATTTTTAGTTTAAAATATCATGCTGTCTAAAAAAGGGTTTAATCATTTATTTTACGAACCTGTAATACCTGGCTTTTGTGTCTAATTTCTATTTTTCTTTGAACATTATAAACTATAAACAGTGTCAATTAGCACTGAACCTTTTTTTAGCTATAAATGTGGCATTATAAGATACACTTTTAATTCATTTACTTCAGTTTAACAGTCGCTCCTAGAATTTATAATATCGCTTTTTTTCTTTGGTGATTCCCTCTAAGATTTAAATCCAAATACAGGCCAGTATAAATGCATTCAACTTGTATATATTTTATAATGATTGAACTAGGCTTGACCCTGTCCTTTGTTCATACAAAATCCAGCCGAAACAGTTCTTTTCTTAAGACCTTAGCTGCTAAGTTTTAATTGTTGATTTATATGTTGCAAAGAATCCTTTCTAATCTTGTCTTTGGAAACATAAATTTATAGGTGTGATTAACGTCCACTTTTTTTAGCCGGAATTGTGCTTTTTATCAAGCGTCATGCTTTCTGAAGATTAGATGTACAAACAGTAAATAGTTCATTATATATTTTCTTAGAAATTCCCAGATTATTAAATACTTAATTAAATGTCCTATCAAAACAAGAGTGGACTGACCTATTTCATGGAGCAAGAGAGCCATCTACTGCCGGTACAAGGATACTCTCTCTTTATCCTTCCTTCCAAAAAAACCTCTAACCCCTCATTTTTATATCAAAGTACATTCCATATTTTAAATCGCCTAGTACATGTCCAGCATATCCACATGTTCCCAGCAGGATTCAGCTTCTGTACCAGGTTCAGCTCTAGTTGGTTCCACAAGAAGTCCCTTGATCCAAAGTTTCTCCATCACAGGTGTGGATTTCCATGGTCTGACTTCATTCCTATAAGATACTTAAACACGTTTAGCTGTACATATTATTTCTATATATTTCCTTTTGTTCACACAGGGTCATTTTGCAAGGTATGCCCTCCATCCAGAATACTAAAGGAGGTCAAAACTCACTGTTATTCATATTTTCGGGCACTCAGTTATTGTCTTGCCCTACATCATCAATTGGCAAACTTAACATAACTGAATCTGAATCAGTTGATGAACCGTGCACTGTAGCTTACTGAGATCCTCCATGCAAAGGAGTCCAATGTTTTACTACACGGAATAACTAGTTCAGCGTCACCTGCGACAGTTGGAACAAAAGCCACCAGGACAGTGGGTCTCCAGGACCAGGGTTGAGAACCCCCACCAGGACAGTGGGTCTCCAGGACCAGGGTTGAAAACCCCCACCAGGACAGTGGGTCTCCAGGACCAGGGTTGAGAACCCCTGCTCTAGTGCATTTGATCCCTTTCAATTCGAAGACGACCACCAAAAACATTATGTATGGGATATACCTGCCTATTGGGAAGGTATTACTGAGCTCTTTATATCAGAGCTGCCAATAGGCCCCTTCCTGTGATGACGCACTCGGTCCCGCCCACAGAGGAAGCTATTTCTCTTTTTGCTTCTCAAGATGGTTTGGTAGGACCTCTGTGTTTAACTGAGCGTTGTTTGTAAAAAGAGCTTCCTGAGTCAACTGCAGTTCCCCTGCATTTGTGCTGAAAGCCGGCTTGTCACTTTCCCAGAATCAGTGACTCCTAACTGAAGTTTCTTTTTCTGTCTTCATCAGCCTGCTCGTTTGTCTTGCAGGCTGCCTCCTTTGTTACTGTTTGTCGTGTGTGAGCGACTGCCTGTGCAGTACTATAAGAAGCGTGTGTGTGTGTTTTTTCTTTCTAAAAATTACACTCTTGGGAGAATACAGTTCCTCCAGGCCTCGCCGCATCCCCGCTGTCGAGTGATTCCACCAGCCGCCGACTGGGCAGCTGGATTAGGCCTTGTTTGTTTGGCTGCCGCTGCGCATCCCCCGTCGGCTGCATAAGCACACCTACCTCGGTGAGTTGGGCCTTTCATAACAAACAATAGTGTGTTCTCCCCCAACTGTTTTTCGCTGTGTTTGCTGTTTGCTTTTCAACTCACCTGCCATGGCTTCGGCCCTTGTGTCTCCCTGGTGCATGCTTCGCACTGACCAGGTGTGTGACTACGTGGTTAGGGTAGACATGCTGCATAGCTGCCCCCCGGTGCTTCGGTACCTCGGTGTGCACGGTGCTCATTGCACACGGTGCTCGGTGCACAAAGTGCGTATATATCCCTCAGCTCTCTGGTACGCATGGGTGCTTGTTGCAGCTGGTGCACGCTGTGAACCCGGTGTACACAATGTTCGGTGCACGTAGTGCTCACGATACACGGTGCAATCAGTGCCTGATATGCATGGTGCTCGGTACAACCGTAGACGCTGAGTCTCCCATGGCCGAGCTGTCAGCCGAGTATTCTCAGCGCGTACCTGGATGGCGTGCTCACGGAGACCCCGCTCCCATGGCTGGTGGCCACAGAGCTCCGCCTCGTATCTAGTACGCTGCTCCAGATATTCAGCCTTCAAGGGCAAGCCCTAGGCTGAAGCCTGGCAAGCCTGGTGGTAGCTCGCAGACAGCAATGTCTGTCGCAAGTTAGGGTACCTGATGTGGATAAGGCTGTGTTATTAGACGCGCTGATATCCCCTGGGCATACATTTGGTCCAGCTGTGGAGGAGATCCTACAGCGCTCCCTCAGGCAGAGCAAGGCATCTCGGCAGGTGGCCGCTCTGCTCCCCGACGTGAAGTAGATCAAGCCATTGGCAAGCCCTCCAGGCAAGGACCGCCACAAGAATGGTCCCAGTGCCCACGGCCCTGCTGGGTGACCTGAGGCACCACCTAAAGGCCTCAGCGGCTACGGGAAACCAAGCCCCTCCACAGACCGCCAGGAACGCAGGCCGCAGTTCATCCACGCAACAGCGTACCAGGAGGAAATTCCAGGGCCGTCACTCTAGACAGCTGCCTCAGAGAGCTCCGTCCCAGCATCAACAGCCCCAGCAGAAGGAAATTCCAGGGCCGTCACTCTAGACAGCTGCCTCAGAGAGCTCCGCCCCAGCATCAACAGCCCCAGCAGAAGGAAATTCCAGGGCCGTCACTCTAGACAGCTGCCTCAGAGAGCTCCGACCCAGCATCAACAGCCCCAGCAGAAGCCCTGAGGGCCTGCGGCCTCAGAACCCCTTTACTGTACTTTCATCTGTCTTTCCCTTGGGCCTTGTCGTAGCGTGGTGTTGTAATGCTACCACAGCTCTTCCGGGAGTCACCGTGCCCACCAGCACGCTGTGCCGTAGCCGTGACTCAGCCTGCTCCACTGCATCCTGAGCCCTCCACATTCTCCCTGTCCTCACCTCTATACCGGCTTGGGAGACTTTTGGGTCGCTTGACTCCCTGTTTTGCAGCACCTCCCTTGTACGGGTCACCATACAAACCCGCTGCATTGAAAGCATCCATTCCCAACACAGGACTGCTACAACTGAACACCTCATCTGCTAAAATAAAAACCGCTTCAGCAATATTTAATTTACTTTGTATTATTGTGCAATTCGTGTGTATATGGTATAACAGTATGAAATTAATGCTTTGTTTTTAATTGTTTTGTATATTTGTGATGTGTATCGTGCACTACAAAATAAAATGAACAGTAGCCTAATCCTAAAGGAAATTGCCACATATAGAGTCCCCTCACAGGTTGCAATTCATGTTTCATAAAACTTTCGCAGGGCTGCAACATCACAGATTTTCACTAGAAACCTGACAGCAGTCGCAAGTAGCAATTTCCATCGCAGATCCTGTTTTATGACATACCATGGCGCTATTAGCTCGCTGTGGAACTGTACGCTTTATTGAATGGATTTCTCAGGTAAAACATTCTAATGACAATATGAACTTGTCTCTGTATTTTATAACCCCCACCACACACACCACACACCACACACACCACACACCACACACACACACACACACACATACACACCACACACCACACACACCACATACACACCACACAACACCACATACCACACCACACACCACACCACACACACACACACCACACACCACACACCACACACCACACACACACACACACACACACACACACCACACACCACACAACCACACACACACACACACACCACACACCACACACCACACACCACACACCACACACACACACACACACCACACACCACACACACACACACACACACACCACACACACACCACACACCACACACACACACACCACACACCACACACCACACACCACACACCACACACACACACCACACACCACACACCACACACCACACACCACACACCACACCACACACCACACACCACACACACACACACCACACACCACACACACACACACCACACACACACACACACACACACACACCACACACACACACCACACACACACACACCACACACCACACACACACACACACACACACACACCACACACCACACACCACACACACACCACACACCACACACCACACACCACACACCACACACACACCACACACCACACACCACACACCACACACCACACACACACCACACACCACACACCACACACCACACACCACACACCACACACCACACACACACCACACACCACACACCACACACCACACACCACACACCACATACACACCACACACCACACACCACACACCACACACCACACACACACACACACACACACACCACACACCACACACCACACACCACACACACACACACCACACACACACACACACACCACACACACACACACACACACACACACCACACACCACACACCACACACCACACACACACACACCACACCACACACACACACACACACACCACACACCACACACACACACACACACACACACACACACACACACACCACACACCACATACACACACACACACCACACACACACCACACACACACACCACACACCACACACCACATACACACCACACACACACACACACACACACACACCACACACCACATACACACCACACACACACACACCACACACCACACCACACACACATCACCACACACCACACACCACATACACACCACACACCACACACCACACACCACACACCACATACACACCACACACACACCACACACCACACACCACATACACACCACACACCACACACCACACACCACACACACACCACACACCACACACCACACACCACACACCACACACCACACACCACACACACACACACCACATACCACACCACACACCACACACCACACACACATACACATCACACACCACACACCACACACCACATACACACCACACACCACACACCACACACACACCACACACCACACACCACATACACACCACAAACAGAATACTTTGTTTTTTACAAAAGTTTTAAATAATTACAAAACAAAAATTATGTATTTAATGACGTGTGACCCAAAGTTACGAGGGTGAAAAATAACAGTAACTGAGGCAAGGTCAAGTTGTAAAAACAAACACGGTTTATTTATTAAATACAATCATATACCAAAGTACCGATTTATTCAGTATGATAATAGGATTATTGGGAAGATTGCATTGCTAAACTGGCGGCAGTGCCGTGCAGCAATTATTACGTTAATAATAATAATAATAATAATAATAATAATAATAATAATAATACAAACAAAATTAAATGTGTACAATAAATAAGTTAAATAACACACAAACATGATACAAATAAATAAAATGGACCAAACTCAAATGACAAAAATAGTGACAAGCGCCTCCTTCTCACAGAAAATCAAAAAGAAACCATCCAGATCCCCAAATAACAAAGCTTTGTTGCAGCAGCCACGTCCATGTTATTACCTGCCCCACACGTTTAAATAATGAGGCTAAACGCAGCTTGATTATCAGGCATGCCCCTAAAGACTAATAAAAGTGTCAAGGGAGTGAGTGTGCTCAGCTGGCTATATACGTTTCATCCAAAAAAAACATTTTCAGAAAAGTAAACACAGACACTTTCTCTTTAAATACGTTTGCTGCACAGTGTTGATATTTTTTTGGTTCTACACAGCTGAAGGGCTTTCCTTGTGTATGTATAGCACTTCACAGTACAGCCTGTCACTTTTCACAGCTCCACATCTCTTGTGAGGGATTTTGGTTTTCCTCAATCCACTTTAAAGCTTTTTCATCTCCCTTCTTTTATTTTCATTCTGTTCGCCAGATCTATCCATTTGTTTCTTATTTCGGCGACTTTTCTTTGCTCCTCCCCAACAGAGTTTATTGCATTGGTGATTATCTGCAAATTTTTTTCTTCATGACTAAAACTTCCAGAAAACTTGCCAAATAAAGCGGATGTGTGTCGACTAGCCATTTCGATAATTGTATCTTTTTTTGTTCTTAAAAAAAATGCTTTCCTTTGCAACCCTGCTATTGTTTATTTACCTAATCGGTCAGTGTGCCTTAAATGGATTACTGAGTTAGTGATTTCAGTCATCGCAGATCGCACAGAGTGAGCGCAAGTGACGGCACATGCAAAGTGCTTTATGAAACACACGCAGCACTGACTTCTGCATCCTCGCAACCTCCTCATCGCAATCCAAGACTTTTATGACTGGAGCCCCAGGATATTGACTCATGGATAGATGTAGTAGGATTTTTTTTTGAGCTTGCTTTCGGTTCAGACTATTTTGAATAATTAAAGCACTGTATATGGCTTTACATGCTGCGTGAAAGGATTGAGATAACGTGTCGTCCAACACTCCCTACAGGACTTTGTAGACCGACTAGACCCTTAGTCTGTAGCTGGGAGCCCATTGGTGTAGTTAAGCTGTAAACGTTGTTCCAAGTCGGGTGTGTGTGTGTCAGTAACCCCGAGGTCTCGTGCACCTCTGTCGTGTGTCAGTAACCCCGAGGTCTCGTGCACCTCTGTCGGGTGTCAGTAACCCCGAGGTCTCGTGCACCTCTGTCGCGGTGTCAGTAACCCTGAGGTCTCGCGGCACCTCTGTCGCGGTGTCAGTAACCCCGAGGTCTCGCGGCACCTCTGTCGGTGTCAGTAACCCCGAGGTCTCGTGCACCTCTGTCGTGTGTCAGTAACCCCGAGGTCTCGCGGCACCTCTGTCGTGTGTCAGTAACCCCGAGGTCTCGTGCACCTCTGTCGTGTGTCAGTAACCCCGAGGTCTCGTGCACCTCTGTCGTGGTGTCAGTAACCCTGAGGTCTCGTGCACCTCTGTCATGTGTCAGTAACCCCGAGGTCTCGTGCACCTCTGTCGCGGTGTCAGTAACCATGAGGTCTCGTGCACCTCTGTCGTGTGTCAGTAACCCCGAGGTCTCGTGCACCTCTGTCGTGTGTCAGTAACCATGAGGTCTCGCACCTCTGTCGCGGTGTCAGTAACCCTGAGGTCTCGCGGCACCTCTGTCGTGTGTCAGTAACCCCGAGGTCTCGTGCACCTCTGTCGTGTGTCAGTAACCCCGAGGTCTCGCGGCACCTCTGTCGCGGTGTCAGTAACCCCGAGGTCTCGTGCACCTCTGTCATGTGTCAGTAACCCCGAGGTCTCGCGGCACCTCTGTCGTGTGTCAGTAACCCCGAGGTCTCGCGGCACCTCTGTCGCGGTGTCAGTAACCCCGAGGTCTCGTGCACCTCTGTCATGTGTCAGTAACCCTGAGGTCTCGTGCACCTCTGTCATGTGTCAGTAACCCCGAGGTCTCGTGCACCTCTGTCGTGTGTCAGTAACCCTGAGGTCTCGTGCACCTCTGTCGTGTGTCAGTAACCCCGAGGTCTCGTGCACCTCTGTCATGTGTCAGTAACCCTGAGGTCTCGTGCACCTCTGTCGTGTGTCAGTAACCCCGAGGTCTCGTGCACCTCTGTCGTGTGTCAGTAACCCCGAGGTCTCGTGCACCTCTGTCGTGTGTCAGTAACCCCGAGGTCTCGTGCACCTCTGTCGTGTGTCAGTAACCCTGAGGTCTCGTGCACCTCTGTCGTGTGTCAGTAACCCCGAGGTCTCATGCACCACTGTCTTGTTCTTGGTGGCAGGCTGCACAGCTTAACCAAAAGGGCCAGTTGTTATGCTCACAGTTATCACGGCAAATTCTCTTAGCGTATGTACTGTAGTATTGTATTTTGCAACCAGATTCTGTGTCCAAATACAAATCATCGGCCTCAATGTTTAGGGCTCAATCATTCAATATGCATATGCACCTTCCCAATGCATAGCCCACCCTTCTAACTCTCGTCCTGTCTCTTGGATCTCTACTGGTCCAATCCAGGGGGTGTGTAGTACAGTGTTCTCCCCTAGTCCCATGTTCTTGATCCTGTCTTTCCATTTTTTGATCAATTTCTACGGTAGCTCTCTCCACGTCTCTAACGACAGCTTCATCTATCTCAATATAAATATCCTCCAGCTCTTCTCAGGAAAATAAAGGCACCCTCACTTTCTCCTTCCTTAGCCTCCTCACTATCTGTATCATGGCCGACATGTTAAAGAGAAAGGAGATTGTCTTGATTAGATTAAGGAACAGATTATGTTCACTTATAAGGTATATGTCTCAGTTCATGCATGGAAGGTCAGGGCAGTACAGTGCCAGGGAATCAGCAGTGTGTATTGGTTGTTAAATAAGGGCAGTACTGTGCCAGTGAATCAGCAGTGTGTATTGGTTGTTAAGTCAGGGCAGTACTGTACCAGTGAATCAGCAGTGTATATTGATTGGAAGGTCAGGGCAGTAATGTACCAGTGAATCAGCAGTGTGAATTGGTTGGAAGGTCAGGGCAGTACTGTACCAGTGAATCAGCAGTGTGTATTGGTTGGAAGGTCAGGGCAGTACTGTGCCAGTGAATCAGCAGTGTATATTGATTGGAAGGTCAGGGCAGTAATGTACCAGTGAATCAGCAGTGTGTATTGGTTGTTAAGTCAGGGCAGTACTGTGCCAGTGAATCAGCAGTGTATATTGATTGGAAGGTCAGGGCAGTAATGTACCAGTGAATCAGCAGTGTGTATTGGTTGGAAGGTCAGGGCAGTACTGTACCAGTGAATCAGCAGTGTGTATTGGTTGGAAGGTCAGGGCAGTACTGTACCAGTGAATCAGCAGTGTGTATTGGTTGGAAGGTCAGGGCAGTACTGTACCAGTGAATCAGCAGTGTGTATTGGTTGTTAAGTCAGGGCAGTACTGTACCAGTGAATCAGCAGTGTGTATTGGTTGTTAAGTCAGGGCAGTACTGTACCAGTGAATCAGCATGTGGAAGCGACATCGTGGGAGAAGTACAGTCGTGGACAAGTACAGCGCAGTTAGAAGCAGTTTGAAAGCAGGTTGACAGCTGCAGAAGCTAAACTAAACTTAAAAAAAAAAAAAATGGTCTTCAAGCCAGTAATCTGTGACAACTGCATGATGTGGGAAATCCGAGAAAACCCAACAGAGCTCAACCAAGTGTGTGTAAAGTGCTGCACGATCCAGGACTTGCTCCAGCGATTAAGCCTGCTAGAAAAGGAGCTGGAGGAAATGAGACAGCAACAGGAGCTTGAGGAGCTGGCACACCCACAACTCATGGAAGTCTGCACCCCTAGCAGACTGAAAGCCACCAGGGAGATGGAAGAAAGTCGAGACAGCTGGGTTCAGATAGGCAGAAGCAGGGAAAAAAAGAAACTTCGTCTAACACAAGCACCAGAAATCCAAACATCCAACAAATTTGAGCCACTTCAACATTTAGATGACCAAAACCAACATCAAGAGAATGAAAGAAACAACATCCAGGACCCTATAAACAGTGCTGGCCAGGCAGCAAAAAGAAGGGAGGTCATGATCGTTGGGGACTCCATATTGAGAAACACAGCAAGTTCAGTTCGCAGTTTGGACCCCCTTACTACAACAGTGTGCTGCCTTCCAGGAGCCTCAGTCAAGCACATCACTGAGAATGTGGACAGGCTCCTAGAACAACAGGAGACGACCCGGTAGTAGTCGTCCACATCGGTACAAACAACATTGGAAGAGACAGACCAAGATCCCTACAAAACAAATTCAGAGAGCTAGGAAGGAAATTAAAAGGCAAGACCAAAACTGTGGTATTTTCTGGGATACTGCGGGCACCCTGCAGAGGACCATATGGACAGCTGGAAAATACAAAATCAAAATGCATGGCTGAAATCGTGGTGCACCCAGGAATGCTTCACCTTTCTTGAACATTGGAGCACATTCTACAAGAAGGACTATCTATACAGGTTGGACGGACTGCACTTAAACAGAAAGGGAACCAATCTACTCAGAGAAAGGATCCTTCAGGAGGTCCAGAAGCATTTAAACTAGAAAGGAAGGGGGGAGAAAACAAAAAAACAGAAGGGAGACCACATCAAAACAAGGACAACAACTCAGGTAAGACAACTATTAAATGTATCTATCTTAATGCTAGAAGTCTCAGAAACAAAATGTTAGAACTTGAAGCTACTGCACTAACAGAAACTTGGTTGTCTGAGAGTGATGGAGACGAATATAATATTAGTGGGTACACACTATATAGGAAAGACAGGCAGGACAGAAGAGGCGGAGCGGTAGCGCTATACATAAGAAATAGTCTTGAAGCCCAGGTGTTAAATCAGGACAAAGAAAACAATGCAGAATCAATATGGGTCAGAATAATGGACACAAATTCAAAGGGCATAATAATAGGAGCATGCTATAGACCGCCAAATTCAGACGCCGAGCAAAATAATCTGTTATACAATGACATTAGAAATGCGTGTAGAAAAGGAGAAGCCATACTAATGGGGGATTTCAACTTCCCCCATATAAAATGGGAGAACCCGGTGGGGGGCACGGATGAAATTGAAATGGTGGAAATGACAAATGACTGCTTCCTAACGCAATTTGTCAAGGCACCGACTAGAGGGGAGGCATACCTTGATTTAATCTTTTCAAATAATGAAGACAGAATAACTAAAACAGAGGTCAGAGAGCCATTGGCAAACTCAGATCACAACATGGTCTCATTTGAAATATTTTTTAAAACCCCAAAAGTAATGACTAAAGCTAAGGTTTACAATTTTAGAAAAGCAAACTATGAAGGTATGAAACAGAGACTAACAGAAGTAGATTGGAGTAAAATAGAGAAAACATCCACAGAAAAAGGATGGCTGTTTTTTAAAAAGGCACAAAACAGTTACATCCCAAAAGTAGACAAAACTAAATCTAAAACAAAATGGCCAAAATGGTTTAATAGATCAATTAAAAAAAATATTCAGCGAAAAAAGGCACTTTACAGAGCGTTTAAAAGGGACCAAAAACAAAGTACACATAAAGAGTACTTGGAACTGCAAACACAAGTCAAAAAGGAAGTTAGAAAGGCCAAGAGAGCGATAGAAATCAATATTGCTAAGGGGGCTAAAACCTATTCCAAAATATTTTTCCAATATTATAACAACAAGAGAACATTCAAAGAGGAGGTCAAATGTCGAAGAGACACAAATGGCAAAATCATAGATGAAGAAAAAAAAATAGCAAATATATTAAATGATTACTTTTCACAGGTTTTACAAAGGAGGACACGGACAACATGCCCGACATGTCGACCTGTTCCTATCCAATTTTAAATAACTTTAGCATAACAGAGGCAGAAGTGTTAAAGGGACTAGGAGCTCTTAAAATAAACAAATCCCTGGGCCAGATGAGATCCTCCCAATAGTACTCAAAGAAATGAAAGAAGTTATTTACAAACCGCTAACCAAGATCATGCAACAGTCTCTTGACACAGGGGTTGTACCGACAGACTGGAAAATAGCAAACGTAATACCGATCCACAAAAAGGGAGACAAAACCGAACCAGGTAACTACAGACCAATAAGCCTGACTTCTATTATATGTAAACTTATGGAAACTATAATAAGATCCAAAATGGAAAATTACCTATATGGTAACAATATCCTTGGAGACAGCCAGCATGGTTTTAGTAAAGGGAGATCGTGTCTATCTAACCTACTTGACTTTTTTGAGGATGCAACATTGAAAATGGATAACTGCAAAGCATATGACATGGTTTATTTAGATTTCCAGAAAGCTTTTGACAAAGTCCCGCATAAAAGATTAATTCTCAAACTGAACGCAGTAAGGATTCAAGGAAATGCATGCACATGGATTAGGGAGTGGTTAACAGGTAGAAAACAGAAAGTACTGATTAGAGGAGAAACCTCAAAATGGAGTGAGGTAACCAGTGGTGTACCACAGGGATCAGTATTAGGTCCTCTGTTATTCCTAATCTACATAAATGATTTAGATTCTGGTATAGCAAACAAACTTGTTAAATTTGCAGACGACACAAAAATAGGAGGAGTGGCAAACACTGTTGCAGCAGCAAAGGTCATTCAAAATGATCTAGACAGCATTCAGAATTGGGCAGACACATGGCAAATGAAATTTAATAGAGAAAAGTGTAAAGTATTGCATGCGGGCAATAAAAATGTGCATTATAAATATCACATGGGAGATAGTGAAATTGAAGAAGGGAACTATGAAAAAGACCTAGGAGTTTATGTTGACTCAGAAATGTCTTCATCTAGACAATGTGGGAAGCTATAAAAAAGGCTAACAAGATGCTTGGATATATTGTGAGAAGTGTTGAATTTAAATCAAGGGAAGTAATGTTAAAACTCTACAATGCATTAGTAAGACCTCACCTAGAATATTGTGTTCAGTTCTGGTCACCTCGTTACAAAAGGATATTGCTGCTCTAGAAAGAGTGCAAAGAAGAGCAACCAGAATTATCCCAGGTTTAAAAAGGCATGTCGTATGCATACAGGCTAAAAGAATTGAATCTGTTCAGTCTTGAACAAAGAAGACTACGCGTCATCTGATTCAAGCATTCAAAATCCTAAAAGGTATAGACAATGTCAACCCAGGGACTTCTTTGACCTGAAAAGAAACAAGGACCAGGGGTCACAAATGGAGATTAGATAAAGGGGCATTCAGAACAGAAAATAGGAGGCACTTTTTTACACAGAGAATTGTGAGGGTCTGGAACCAACTCCCCAGTAATGTTGTTGAAGCTGACACCCTGGGATCCTTCAAGAAGCTGCTTGATGAGATTCTGGTTTCAATAAGCTACTAACAACCAAACGAGCAAGATGGGCCGAATGGCCTCCTCTCGTTTGTAAACTTTCTTATGTTCTTATGTTCTTATGTTCTTATGTTCTTAGGTCAGGGCAGTACTGTACCAGTGAATCAGCAGTGTATATTGATTGGAAGGTCAGGGCAGTAATGTACCAATGAATCAGCAGTGTGTATTGGTTGGAAGGTCAGGGCAGTACTGTACCAGTGAATCAGCAGTGTGTATTGGTTGTTCAGTCAGAGCAGTACTGTGCCAGTGAATCAGCAGTGTGTTTTGGTTGGAAGGTCAGGGCAGTACTGTGCCAGTGAATCAGCAGTGTGTATTGGTTGGAAAGTCAGGGCAGTACTGTACCAGTGTACCAGCAGTGTGTATTGGTTGTTAAGTCAGGGCAGTACTGTGCCAGTGAATCAGCAGTGTTTATTGGTTGGAAGGTCAGGGCAGTACTGTACCAGTGAATCAGCAGTGTGTATTGGTTGTTAAAGCAGCGGGTGTTACAGATGTAAAAACCATTGATGTAATAATCTCCCACTAATGTAATAATACTCAATAATTTAATAACTTTTTGCCTATAATGTAATAATCACCCAATAATGTAATAAGTCAACTGTTAATGTAACAGGAATTTCTGCTCGGTAATGTAATAATTTTTCACTGATAAGTTATAACTTGTCTTCCATGATAATGTATTATTATTATTTATTAGCAGATGCTCTTACCCAGGGGGATTACAGTTGTATACAAAATACATATCAAGAATCAAAGTACAATTTAAGAACAGATACAAAACACAGTAAAATTTAATATAGGGCAGTTCAATAGAGCAACTAACAGTGTCGATAGTTACATCAGGATAATATACGAGTGCAGTGGAATGAATCAGAGGGTTGAGTTTTACAGGTGTTGTCTGAAGAGGTGTCTTGAGGAGGCGCCAGAAGGTGTTCAGGGACTGGGCAGTCCTGACATCCATAGGAAGGTCGTTCCACCCCCAAGTGGCGAGGGTGGAGAAGGAACGGGCTCTGGAGGCAGGGGAGCACAGAGGAAGCACAGCCAATCTTCTAGTGCAGGAGGAGGGGAGAGGAGAGGAGTGAGTGCAGCGAGAGAATGTAATACCTTTCTAACTGATAATGTAATAAATGACTTAGTATACTTCATAGCTACATCCCATTTATTACATTATCAGTTAGAAGGGTATTACATATAATGCAGGCAGAGTGACAAATGACATCATCAGTGAAAAATTCTGAAAAATATAACATTACTGAGTAGAAACTTTTATTACATTACCAGTTGAGTTATTACATTACTGGATTATTACATTACTGGATTATTACATTACTGGGAGATTATTATATTACTGGCTGATTATTATATTACTGGGTGTTTATTATATTGCTGGGTGATTATTATATTACTGGATTATTACATTACTGGGTGATTATTACATTACAGGGTGATTATTATATTACTGGGTGACTATATTACTGGGTGATTATTACATTACAGGGTGATTATTATATTACTGGGTGACTATATTACTGGGTGATTATTATATTACTGGGTGATTATTACATTACTGGGTGATTATTATATTACTAGATTATTATATTACTGGGTGATTATTACATTACTGGGTGATTACATTACTGGGTGATTATTACATTACTGGGTGATTATTACATTACTGGGTAATTATTATATTACTGGATGATTATTACATTACTGGGTGTTTATTATATTACTGGGTGATTATTACATTACTGGGTGATTATTATATTACTGGGTGACTATATTACTGGGTGATTATTACATTACTGGGTGATTACATTACTGGGTGTTTATTATATTACTGGGTGATTATTACATTACTGGGTGATTATTATATTACTGGGTGACTATATTACTGGGTGATTATTACATTACTGGGTGATTATTACATTACTGGGTTATTACATTACTGGGTGATTATTACATTACTGGGTGATTATTACATTACTGGGTGATTATTACATTACTGGGTGATTACATTACTGGGTGATTATTACATTACTGGGTGATTATTACATTACTGGGTGATTATTATATTACTGGGTGACTATATTACTGGGTGATTATTACATTACTGGGTGATTACATTACTGGGTGATTATTACATTACTGGGTGATTATTACATTACTGGGTGATTATTACATTACGGTGATTGCATTACTGGGTGATTATTACATTACTGGGTGATTATTATATTACTGGATGATTATTACATTACTGGGTGATTATTATATTACTGGGTGATTATTACATTACGGTGATTGCATTACTGGGTGATTATTACATTACTGGGTGATTATTATATTACTGGATGATTATTACATTACTGGGTGATTATTATATTACTGGGTGATTATTACATTACTGGGTGATTATTATATTACTGGGTGACTATATTACTGGGTGATTATTACATTACTGGGTGATTATTACATTACTGGGTGATTATTATATTATTGGGTGACTATATTACTGGGTGATTATTACATTACTGGATGATTATTATATTTTTCTGTAAAAACTAAATAAAATACTGTATATCCTACTCGGTTATTTTTTTCTCACTATAACTAGCTTGTTTGTAATTTCTCTGCAAGAGAAACCAAAACTACGTTTTCTCATAGCAAGCACTTTTTGTATTTGTAAAATAGTAATTTAATTAAAATCAATTCCAATTGAATTAAAAACAAAAAAAATAAACCACCTACACAAGGGCATATCTTCAGCCAGCTTTCAGATAGCTTGCATTTAGAGTCACCATCAAACCCCTCCAGCTTTCACTGAATTGAAGCTGTTTACCATCCAAGCTGAGGAAGAAGTAAACAAGCTACCAGAGTTTCATCACCTGCTGTTTAACTACTCGTGGGCCTGAAGCTGTCAATACAAATGAGTAGTTTATCTTGGATTTCCTTTCAGGACTGTACTGCATAAAATACATTGTGTTTACTAGGTGTGTGTACATTAGTTTGTATTATGGGATGAATTGAGGCTCTGGCTCATAGTCAGAGTTGCAGGTTTCTTTGTTTACTGTGTTGGTTTCTGGAGTAGGGGTGGGATCTTCTAAGAAAATATGTCATTAAGTAAAGTAGTTTAAAGAAGCCGTTTGAGGAGTTTGCTTTCTACATGTCTTTAGAAAACTGCATTGGGCTTGTCTAAAAGTCACACTAGAGCCTGGATCCACCAGCTATTAACAATGGAGGCTGTGTGGTCCAGTGGTTAAAGAAATGGGCTTGTAACCAGGAGATCCCCGGTTCAAATCCCACCTTAGCCACTGACTCATTGTGTGACCCTGAGCAAGTCACTTAACCTCTTTCGGGTGAGACGTAATTGTAAGTGACTCTGCACCTGATGCATAGTTCACACACCCTACTCTCTGTAAGTTGCCTTGGATAAAGGCGTCTGCTAAATAAACAAATAATAAAAGATTTCTGCACTGGATTCATTACATTCATTACAAACAATCCGTTGTGGAATCAGGAGAAACAGAATTCCAAACAACTTTAATCCCACCATTAAAATCATTTAAGAATGTGCCAACTGTAATAATATCAGACAGGTAGGCCTATTATCAGAGCTGCAGAGAGAAGAACAGTGGGATTGTGAATGGGGGATTCACTAGGAGTGCTGGAGTCATCTGATCATTGCAATATTTAGCCTGGCTAATGGCTCAAGAGAACAGTAATTAGGAGAGGAATTATTAACAGTATTGACAAATTAGGCCTGAGTTAGTTATTTGTTATAATCATAGGACTCATGAAGTCAGAGGAAGGCAGTGTGGATGAGTTTGGTTCTGGTTTGGCTCATTTGCCTTGGATAGTTAGGCTACTGTTAGGATAATGTCATGGAACTGAGTAGCATTATCCTATCAGTTGCTGTCAATCAGCCCATGATCATTTTTTTTTTAAACAGTTGTTACACGACTCCTCTCCCAAACCTCCTTAAGATTATTTTCTCGCATTGGGTGTGCAAGTTAAAGTGATACGCACTCACACTCCATGTTAGCTCGGGGCTGCATGCAATTGCATGGTTTGCATGCCCCGAACACCGTCACTGTGTGTAAGTAAAATGATTGTATTGGTGAGGTCCTGGTTTTGGTGACTGATATGCTGTAAGGAATTGAATTGTTTCCTATATGATTCTGCAAGACAAAAAAGGCATCAAACACAAAGTCAAGAATATACTGGTTTTATTATTGCACAAAATAAGAGATACAATTGTTCCTACAATCCTCCTGAATTATCACAAACCCATTCTAAGGTATGGACAGCATTATGATTTAGTTTCTTAATATGCAGGCCATCAGTCATGGAAGATTTAAGAATGTCAAGCAAAAAACAGAGAACAAAAAACAGAAGATGTGATCTGGTACTGAGAAATTTAGCATAACTATATCATTGGACTAAATCTACAAACTGTTGTACCCCCAATTGCGGTGCCAAGTATTAGATTTAATCTACCGGTACCTTAAAATGCAGTGAAAGGCTTTGCTAACAGATTTACTGTTTCCCTGTTTGAATCGATACATTATCACTGCAGCGTTTCTTCTTGGATTATGTCAATGATTTGGCACTGCTGCGTCCTTTTAACAACAGGAAAGACATTTCCTTTATGAACCTTCACTCCAACATGTATGAGTACACCTGCTTTAGTTTGGACAGATCTGCAGCTACAGATTCCACTACCTTCCTGATCTCCTCTGCTCTCTCGCTTTCACACCCTTGCTGCATGTCTTCATAATATGAAGTCATCTCATAGACATCTTTGGCCACACATATTCCAACTCCAACCACTCTAGCTAGCCTGTCATCTTGGAGAGAGTGAGACCTGGAGAAGAATGACCCGAATTACGAATGAATGTAGTCTTTACGTATCTCGCAATGATAGGAGCCAAGATATTGCTGAGTTGTAAAAGTAAACTGCTCTTGCCCTCGTGATGAGATTCATTCAATTCTGTGAGCGATTTAAAGGCATTGTTGACTGATTCACTCAGCTCGAGCATCTCAGCCTCCACCTTTTCCAGTAGCTCATCTGCTCTTTGGTTGTGGCTTCTGTCACTGATGGCCTGGGCTTTATCAGTGGTGGTTTTAACAAACTCTCCCAAGGCGACCCCTTTCTCCCTGATATCTTGCAAACTGGAAGCTACTTGTGATTTGGGGTCTAGGAATAGCCCTGCTAGGGTCATAATCCCCTCCTCTGCCCCTACGAAGCTCCCGATAGTCTTTGCAAGGGCTGCGTTCATGTTGGCTTCATCCAAGCCATCTGCAATCTCTCCCAGTTCTCTGAGGTGTCTCTTTATTATCGGCTTCCTAGCTCTGAACAGCCGGGCAAACTCCTCAATCCTCTGCTCTGTGCTGTGCCGGGAAACGTCGTAAAAAATAGTTAGCATCTGAATTCTGATTTTATGTATAATTGTATTTATATTGCAATTTAATTCTTCTTTTTTATTAATTATTAACTAATAATAATAATTCATATTTTTGTACTTGCTTTTTTACATTCAATGCATTTTTTTTCTGTATTCAGTGTTTATATTTTATTTAGTGGTTCTGATTTTCAGGTGACATTATTTTTCCAGATTCTGTAAAATTTTAGTTACCATCACTGGCGCCAGCTCTTCCTGTATGCATTCGCATCAGAGAAAACTGCGCATGCATTTATTTATTCATCTACAATCTTGCCTATTCAGGGAGAAATCGGGTTTAACCTTTATGCAGAGATAAGCTTTGAGGTGGGAGAAATCGGGTAATATCTGGTACAACCCTCAAACCATAACCCCTAATCATACTGTACTGTGGTGTTTTGTTATTGCATTGCATAGCACTTTGAGACACTTTGTGTGAAAAGCACTACATAAACTGGGAAGTGTAATCAGCAGCTTTGAATGATTCTATAACAGTAATCCAGCTGCAAAGGGCTATAGGATCATCAGATCATGGACAAGTAGTTTATGCTTTACCCATTAGTGTTGTGTATTCTTGTGCAATACCTTTCTGCATAAATAAAACTTTGGCCTTATTTATGCTATACAGAATGAATTGCATAAAGGTATACAATCTGTAGTTAACAAGTCAAGGTCTTGCACTTGAGATCATCAGAGATGAAAGTAATTCTGTAGTTTGTGGCAGGGTTGTCATTGGAATACCTCTGGAGTAAATACAGAAACTGAAGTTTGTCTTTTTATGCTTTATTTTCTGTGCACAGAAAACAGATGACATAGTGTGATGTACTGGGATGTACTGATGTACTTTTTTTTCATGTGATTTATAAAATGAAGAACCAAAGGAGATTTGACAGTACCTGCTTCCCCCAAACACCACCACCTCTTCTGTCATCACAGAGGGGTCATTCTCCCAGAGATTTCCCCTTGTTTATGGAAGCTGGTACATGGCTATCAGATCCTGTGTCCGTCTCTTTTCTCAGTTTGCAGGCTGCTCACCCTTCCTCTGCCTCTACAACAACAAAGCAATCAGGCAGCTGTGAGTCAAGACATGCATCATTTCTTACCTGCTTAATATTACACTGTGTGTGTTTAAAATTCTCCATTGCTATTTCTGCTTACATCAGTATTTACCAATGCAATGTCACAAATGCGTTACTGTACCTGTCCTGATTAGTGCTGATCATGGACTAAATGTCATTTGGGTAAAATAATCCAAGATTAAAGCTAATCAGGGTCTGTGAAACCAGTTGATAATGTTTATACTGTGTATTATATATATATATATATATATATATATATATATATATATATATATATATATATATATATATATATATATATATATATATATATATATATATATAATATCTTGTGGGACATATTCCCTGAATATGATAACACATGAATGTGTATTTATGATATAACTGGAATAATTAATGAAACTGCTGTGTCTTAAGAAAAAGGGCCCCTTGGTTCCTGGCAGGAATACTGAACTGAAGATGACCAGGGCTAGGAGGGCAGCATCTGGACTGGGTGAGACTGAAAGGACAGTGAAGAGACTGAAAGGACAGTGAAGAGACTGAAAGGACAGTGAAGAGACTGAAGGAAGAGTGAAGGGACTGAAAGTGAAGAGCCTGAAAGTGAAGAGACTGACAGGACAGTGAAGAGACAGCAAAACTGCAAGCGCAAGAAGTTTGGTGCAAGGAAGACATAAAATATAGATGTCAACAAGTCCCAACTGCAACAACAAGCCGCTGGATGAAAGGAAGCAGACAAGGACAAATCTCAAAGATTTGTGAGTTAAACAGGCAAGATACACAAATTATCTCATGAAAGTGGCTACTCAGCAGAGTGAAAAGACTATAAAAATCTAAGCAAAACTGAACATTTTGCACTCCACATCGAATGCTAAACAAGGTGCTGTCACTCTGCTAAGCAAAGCTGCAACTCCAGGACTCTGCCTAAAAACGGAATCAAAGCAAGTCAATACCACAAGCAATGAGACTGAGGCCCGGCTGAAGTACTGCCGTAAAACTTATCAGACAAACCAGTCTAGGTCTGCTGTACTCTTAGAACCACAGTATTCAAAAGAACTGTGCCCTGCTACCTGCACAGCTAAAAGATTCAGCAAAGAGGACAGAGCGGACGGGCGCTGTTGTGGATCCTATACAGAGGACTGAAGACTTTGTTGCAGCTGTTTGTTGATTTTTTGTACTGGACACTTCAACAGATTGAGTTTCCAAAACAGCGGACCAAAAATCTAAGCTTCAAGGAACTGTTGAGTATAATTCCAGTTGCATTTTCCTTTCATGGAACTAAATTAATTAAGTGTAACACATTCACATAGAATTGAACTGTTAATTATTTAGTTTGCACACTTTGCATGTGAAATAACTTTTAGTGAAACTTGATGAAGTAACTATAAATAATCTACCTCATATTGTTGTATGAAGAATTTATTTAAAAGTAAACTTGCCATATACTTAATGTGTATACCATTGTGGCAGAGCAGGGCTCTGCCCTTGTAAATATTGGCAGGGATGGGGTTAAATTCTCCTCCCTGCCCAGGTTTATTGTGTCAGGTGGGAGTAATTAACAATCAATTAGTGCCCAGCCACCTAAGGCCTCAGGAAGCAAGAGTGTTTTTCTTTGTGTGCTGTTTTTTTGTTCATTTTGCAATCCAGTGAAGGCAAAGCTCAGCCTGGAAGCCTTATTTTTGTAAGTTTGACTTTGTGTTTATTGTCTGTGTTTTAGAAACCTTTTGTTTGGCCCTTGTGCCTGTTTATTTTGTGTTTTTTTATTTAATAAAAGTCTTTTGTTTGAACTGCAGTCTGTCTCTGGGCCTCATCCCTTGCGCCATCCTGTCACAGCCATTAGAACATAAGAACATAAGAAAGTTTACAAACGAGAGGAGGCCATTCAGCCCATCTTGCTCGTTTGGTTGTTAGTAGCTTATTGATCCCAGAATCTCATCAAGCAGCTTCTTGAAGGATCCCAGGGTGTCAGCTTCAACAACATTACTGGGGAGTTGGTTCCAGACCCTCACAATTCTCTGTGTAAAAAAGTGCCTCCTATTTTCTGTTCTGAATGCCCCTTTATCTAATCTCCATTTGTGACCCCTGGTCCTTGTTTCTTTTTTCAGGTCAAAGAAGTCCCCTGGGTTGACATTGTCTATACCTTTTAGGATTTTGAATGTTTGAATCAGATCGCAGTGTAGTCTTCTTTGTTCAAGACTGAACAGATTCAATTCTTTTAGCCTGTATGCATACGACATGCCTTTTAAACCTGGGATAATTCTGGTTGATCTTCTTTGCACTCTTTCTAAAGCAGCAATATCCTTTTTGTAACGAGGTGACCAGAACTGAACACAATATTCTAGGTGAGGTCTTACTAATGCATTGTAGAGTTTTAACATTACTTCCCTTGATTTAAATTCAACACTTCTCACAATGTGTCCGAGCATCTTGTTGGCCTTTTTTTATAGCTTCCCCACATTGTCTAGATGAAGACATTTCTGAGTCAACATAAACTCCTAGGTCTTTTTCATAGTTCCCTACTTCAATTTTAGCACTTCCCATATGATATTTATAATGCACATTTTTATTGCCCGCATGCAATACTTTACACTTTTCTCTATTAAATTTCATTTGCCATGTGTCTGCCCAATTCTGAATGCTGTCTAGATCATTTTGAATGACCTTTGCTGCTTCAACAGTGTTTGCCACTCCTCCTATTTTTGTGTCGTCTGCAAATTTGACAAGTTTGCTTACTATACCAGAATCTAAATCATTTATGTAGATTAGGAATAGCAGAGGACCCAATACTGATCCCTGTGGTACACCGCTGGTTACCTCACTCCATTTTGAGGTTTCTCCTCTAATCAGTACTTTCTGTTTTCTACCTGTTAACCACTCCCTAATCCATGTACATGCATTTCCTTGAATCCCAACTGCGTTCAGTTTGAGAATTAATCTTTTATATGGACTTTGTCAAAAGCTTTCTGGAAATCAAAATAAACCATGTCGTATGCTTTGCAGTTATCCATTTTCAATGTTGCATCCTCAAAAAGTCAAGTAGGTTAGTGAGACACGATCTTCCTTTCCTAAACCATGCTGGCTGTCTCCCAGGATATTGTTACCTTATAGGTAATTTTCCATTTTGGATCTTATTATAGTTTCCATAAGTTTACATATAATAGAAGTCAGGCTTATTGGTCTGTAGTTACCTGGTTCGGTTTTGTCTCCCTTTTGTGGATCGGTATTACGCTTTGCTATTTTCCAGTCTGTCGGTACAACCCTGTGTCAAGAGACTGTTGCATGATCTTGGTTAGCGGTTTGTAAATAACTTCTTTCATTTCTTTGAGTACTATTGGGAGGATCTCATCCGGCCCAGGGGATTTGTTTATTTTAAGAGCTCCTAGTCCCTTTAACACTTCTGCCTCTGTTATGCTAAAGTTATTTAAAACTGGATAGGAACAGGTCGACATGTGGGGCATGTTGTCCGTGTCCTCCTTTGTAAAACCTGTGAAAAGTAATCATTTAATATATTTGCTATTTTTTTCTTCATCTATTATTTTGCCATTTGTGTCTCTTAGACATTTAACCTCCTTTTGAATGTTCTCTTGCTGTTATAATATTGGAAAAATATTTTGGAATTGGTTTTAGCCCCTTAGCAATATTGATTTCTATCTCTCTCTTGGCCTTTCTAACTTCTTTTTTGACTTGTGTTTGCAGTTCCAAGTACTCTTTCTGTGTACTTTGTTTTGGTCCCTTTAAACGCTCTGTAAAGTGCCTTTTTTCGCTGAATATTTTTTTTAATTGATCTATTAAACCATTTTGGCCATTTTGTTTTAGATTTAGATTTGTCTACTTTTGGGATGTAAATGTTTTGCTCTAGTACTACATTTTTAAAAACAGCCATCCTTTTCTGTGGATGTTTTCTCTATTTTACTCCAATCTACTTCTGTTAGTCTCTGTTTCATACCTTCGTAGTTTGCTTTTCTAAAATTGTAAACCTTAGCTTTAGTCATTACTTTTGGGGTTTTAAAAAATATTTCAAATGAGACCATGTTGTGGTCTGAGTTTGCCAATGGCTCTCTGACCTCTGTTTTAGTTATTCTGTCTTCATTATTTGAAAAGACTAAATCAAGGCATGCCTCCCCTCTAGTCGGTGTATAAGCTTATGTGATAATAAGCTTAATGTGATATATTCTAAGATTGTCTGCATCATCTCAGTTGAGGCTGTGTGCTTGGATGTGGGTGTGTGTGGGTGCGAGCAAGCTACTACGTCACAGCCTGCTTGCTTGCTGGAGTGCTGGTGTGTGAGGAGACAGGCAGTGTCATATTTCAATTGCCTGCTAGTCAAGGTAAGGCAGTGAGAGTTTTTGAATTGTGTTTGTGCTTAGAGACTAAGACATTTACTTTCTGACTTTTCTGATTTCTGTTTATTATTTGTGAACTTAATAAAATACTACTATTGATTAAACATTCCTTGTGTCTGCGCGTGAATGCGTGTTCATAATAAATCCTTGATCTTTGTAACACGTCAATTAAATATTATTAATAAGAGAACTAATCATCCCAGATAAACATTAAATTATCAATTATTGAATTGTTCCTACAACCTTAACCCTTTGATTTTATATTGTACACATGCAGAAATATAAAATAGAATTTCTACAAGTTTGCTAGCTACAAATGAATATCATTTTACTGAATAATATTTCATCATATTTATAAACACTGATTGAAGTGCAGTAAATGGCACAAAGATTTTATCTTCAAACTTTACCTTTTAGAAAATAGATTTGAGTCCATTTCACCTTTCTCCTGTGTTGAGTTGAAGGAAGTGACTGAGTAATGAAATGATGTAAGCTGTTTTAAATAAACCTGCATTTGAACTTTAGACTCTCAGTTCAGAGTGAGGCTCTAATTTCTTGCTTGGCACACTTTCTTATGCTAATTGTTATAGAGAAATAGAGCGATATTTGTCTCAAATGGCCACTGGATTTACTTATATCAACATTTTTGTTTTATTAGCATCACAATGATAATAAGATAAGATTTCTTTTTTTTTAAAGCCAGTAGCCAATATATAAAGGGGGTAATGATGATGAACCCTCTGGTTTCCATGACGTTTCTGTGGTACCAAGCAGAAAGATAAGGCGTCTGTTTCTAAGTAGAAACCGAAACTAGCATTTCCTGTAAATCATCAGGGAAACAAGGAGTCACATTTCAAGCTTTAAATGAAAACCTAAAGTCTCATTTAACCCTTTGCGGTCCATTTATTAATTGTGCGTCAGGCTCGCCAGGTCTAATTAATTTTTACACGCGCAGTTAATTTTAGACGCGCTGTTTAAAAGTATTTTTTTCACAGTCAAACGGGTTTAAATGGCCCTGCATATCAACAAAGCACTCACTAGGGATCTCCAGCCCCGCCCCACCCTTTCGTTTGCTATCGCTTTCACATATGCTACCAAATAAAAATAATAATAATAATAGTCGTACATACCGATCAATCATCTCCTGATGACTCGCTTTATCACCAAACTCCTCAATAATGCAATCCAAGTCATTATTTTATTGCTATAACATCTCAAAAAGCTCTGCAAATGTCCGCGATAGTCTCTGTGCGCTGATACTGTACTCCCAGCTTGTTTCCATACGACCGCCCCATCTGATGAAGGGGGCTAGTATGACTATTCATGAGATACGCCTTTTTTTTATCGATTTGTCTCGCTCCTTTCGTTCCCACTCGGCCATTGAATGGTTTTCTCGCTTTTTCCGTTGAAAAACCGACTTTTTTGCGTTTTTTGCGTTTTTAAAATGATGTCGGACAGGGTCCGACAAAGGACCTGGTGGGAATAATTGCAATGTCGGACCCAGTCCGACAATGGACCGCAAAGGGTTAAGCCGGAAAAAACCCAGACAAGGCATTCCCTAATCGTCTTTGATCGGAAAGAAGGCGGAGACAGCCGAATAGACTATATACAGGCTGAACAAAGCCGAATTGAACAGACAGAGAAAAGACGCACAGTGATAATGGCGCAGAGGAGACAGAGAAAAGCAATGCAGCCTGATGATGGAGCACAGATGATGGAGCAAGAAGAAAATACAGATGAAAGCAGTTTGGAGGATGATTTTGAAGAATCTAGTGATGAGGAAGTACATTTTTCTCTTTCTGAGGACTCTGATGAATCTCAGGAATCGGAGGAAAATGACCAGGAACCAGACGCACAACCGGAGGGCGAATGGAGACGCGCATCTGTAAGTGAGGATGCTTTCACAAAAATCCCTTTACTGTGAGAAATAAGGGATTTCAAGGTAGTAATACTTTGAGAACTGCACTGCAGTTTTTCAACTTTTTTCACTGATGTTTTGTTTACTGAAATTGTGAATGAGACTAATAGACATGCGAAGCGTAAAGCTAACAGGACCGTGGCGTCACAATTCTATTTGGAACTCCTGGAAACCTGTTACATTACCTGAGATGAAGGCATTTTTTGGTGTTGTGCTGAACATGGGACTGAATGTAAAAACAGACATAAAAGAATATTTCTCTGAGGAATGGACCGACAGAATGCCGTTTTTCAAAGATGTGTTCAAGAGATCGAGTTTCTTGCAGATCTTTTGGATGCTGCACCTTTCCCCTCCCCACACCCAGGTGCCTCAGACTGCTTTTGTTAGCAGAGGACAAAAGGTGAGGAATGTGGTCAGCTACATAGACACAAAATGCCGTGAGCTATTCATCCCAGGTAGAGACATTTGCATAGACGAGAGCACCGTTGGCTTCAAAGGAAGGATGATCTTCAAATGCTACAATCCTCAGAAGCCTACCAAGTGGGGGATGAGTGTGTTTGTTTTAGCTGACTGTGAAACTGGTTATGTCTGCTATTGTTCCCTACTTTGGCAGCCCAACAACAGACTCCCTGCTGAGACCAGACATGCCATTTTCATCAAGGATTGTTCTTCACCTGTGTGAAACATTGATGCAGACAACAAATGCACATGGCTTTCATTTGTTTACAGACAGGTTTTACACAGGTTACGACCTGGCCATGGAACTGCTCAAAATCAAAATCCATCTTACTGGAACAGTAATGGCCAATAGAAGAGGATTGCCAGCACCAGTGAAGCAAGGCCTTAAACTGAAAAAAAATGAGTCGGTTTCATTCAGCAAGGACAACAACTTCATGGTGCTAGGATGGAAGGACAAACGGCTTGTGTTCATGTTGAGCACCTTCCATGGCAGTGACTGTGAGAAGGTACAATGCACCATCAAGCGAGGAGAAATTCAAGAGCTGGACAAGCCTTCTGTGATCTGCGATTACACCAGCAAGATGGGTGCAGTGGACCGGGCGGATCACTACTGTGCCAGCTATGCTTTTACAAGGAAATCTCTGAAGTGGTGGAGGAAGATGTTCTTTTGGCTGCTGGAAGTAGCAATTGTGAACAGTGCTATCCTGTTCAATTTGATGAAGGTGGAATCAGGACAGCTACCTGTTCGCCATAAAACCTTCAGAAAAGTCTTACTGGTACAACTGGTGGGAAATGTGCGCAACCCTGGCTCCAGAAAACGTGGTCGTCCATCCTCCACAGACAGAGAGGAAAGACTGAATGAAAAGCCACATTTCATTGCAAAAAATGAAGGAAAGAGCACCAAAGACTGTGCAGTGACAGAAAGACAAAAGGGGGGAGGAGAGAGACTGTATGGTTCTGCAGAACCTGCTCAAGGCAGCCAGGGTTGCACCCAGGTGACTGCTTTGAAAGGTACCATACCATGGACACATACAGATAATTTCTGTCAGTGAAAATGCCTTTTTTTGTTTGCAGACCTCGCCTGATGTAAATAGTTATAGAATTGATGAAAAATTGTTTTTAGTTATTTTTTTGTTTTTTTGTTTGGCAATAGTGTGTAATTGATTTGTAAAAAGTGTTGCACCTGTCTGATTATTCTAAAGGTACTATAATCAAGCAGAAACAAAAATTTTGTGAAATTTTGTTACTTTTTTATTCAATGTTCGCCTGATAGATATATATATAGTAAAAACATGTTTTTTGTTCAAAATTTTGCTACTGGTGTCTTTGTAAATGGTACCCTTTGGATTTACACTGCTTTTTTCCTTGTTTTTAAGCAAATAGTCACTTTATTTCAATTTAAACTGCACATGGTCTGAAATTTTATTTTGATCATAAAAATTAATTGGACCTGACCAGCCTGACAGCCGCACAATAAATGGACTGCAAAGGGTTAATTATGTTTGTGAAATGCCCAATAATGTTGAGTGCTGCAAATAAACAGATTTTATTCCAAAGAAGGCAGATACAGTAAAACATCAGAATTTGATACTTTTACCGGGAGTAAATCAAAACTTTGACTTATCCGCTAATCAAGTATAAACCTGTAGTTAATACCGTTAATGGACATTTGCTTGACATGATTTAAGCCACAAAAGGGGGTTCCCAGGTCTTCACCCAGTTGCGGATTGAAAGGTGTCTGTAAAACCTGGTGTAGAACATATATGAATTATATAAAGTATATATTTGTAAATATGTTTGATACATGTAGAATGTATAGAATACATGTAGAATGTATGCTTGTAAAGCTATGTATTCTTGCTTTATCTGTTTAGAAACTAGCACCTATTGGGGGAACATAATGACAATTGAAAATGAAAAGTAGTCAAATGATACCTAATATGATATGGAAAGGATTTGTTTAGCAAAAAATAAAGTGTTAACCTTGGTTATCAGTTTTTTGCAGTGTTAGGTTTTTGTCAAAAATGTGTAATATTCAATACCGTTGTATCATATTGCTTGCATCCCAAGTATCTAAAAAATAGAGTTTTCAGTGCTAGGAGAAAACTTAGAATAACAAAGGTTTTAGCACCTTATCAAAACAATATCAAAAACAATAGCAAAACACTCAAAAGTAGAAATGCATGTTATAAAGTATGTAGACCCAGTCCGACAATGGACCACAAAGGGTTAATAGATATCTGGCTTTTTTTGCAGTAGCATTAAAGTTGTGGTGACACACGAAAAAGAAACATGGAAATCTGTTTTTGGGTTGGGGAGAGTAGTAAAGGCACGACAGCGTCTGTCACTTTTCTAAGCCCCGCCCCTTTTGGTTGATTTATGACACAAAGCCCCATCCCTTTCACACATTTTGATCGATTTATGACCCTAACCACGCCCCCTTTTGATTGATTTATGGCCCTTAAGCCCCGCCCCCTTTCCCCACGCTTTGATTGATTTATGGCCCTAAAGCCTCGCCCCTTTTCCCCACGCTTTTGAGTGATTTATGATCCCTTATGACCCATCCCTTTTTTTCTTATATTAACCGGACGTCCGTCAAATATAACCCTCTCCTAAAAATGGCATCTGTTGTACCCCTAGTTTATAGACTATTACAAAGAAAAGACAGACAAACAGAAAGAAAGAAGAGATAGCATGTTGTAGTGTAGTGCATTTTTTTTTGACTGTTCAAGACCCGCCGTAATAATAACCAGAAGGTTATTAACAAACAGAGAGTCCATAAACATATGCAAGAGTTTCATAATCAATATACTATACACAAATTACACTAAAAATTAACCCATGATAGTAGATGGCGAATGTGCCGGGCCCTACATTTCTGTTGGATTTCCAGGCTGTGGTAGGTAGCTGTGTCCGTTCCATAATACACGTGGTTCTATCTAATGGTTGATTTTAATATTACAACGTATTCTAAAAAAACGATTTAAAGTTGTTTTTGAATCCAATAAAGGTTAGCACAGGCTGAATTGTAAAGGATTTATGGTTTTTTAGGAGCCTACCCATAATGCACCTGTATTTGCATAATGGTTTCTATTAACATTACAGAGAACTCTAAAAACCTAGTTAATGTTATTTTTGAAGCTAAAAAATTGACCCCCCACGTTCTTTGTCTTAATGTGATTATTTTAAGACCATACAAGACGTGGTTAGGTATAAGAATAATATTTTTTATGTTAAAAAACTGTATAAATGCGTCAGGATTAAGCATTCTGCATACTGCCATTTGCTGGTCGATTTTAATATTGCAGCGGTCACGAATTGAATATGTTGGGAAAGTCTTTTCAAATGTTAACACAATATTCATTGACTTAATGTGACTATTTTAAGAACAAATAATAGGTGGTTAGGTATAAGATCCATCTTTTTCTGTTAAAACTGAATATATGTTGGTGTTTCTCAGGACTAGTAAGAAATTATAGAGAAAAGAAGGAAGAGAGTCTGTTTTTTTATGTATTTATTTTTTTGAAGCATACTGCCATCTGCTGGTCGATTTTAATATTGCAGCTGCCACGACCTGAATATATACAACGTATTCCAAAAAAAACGATTTAAAAGTATTTTAGACGTTGATAAATGTTACCACAACATTATTTGACTTCATACGAATATTTTAAGACCATACAAGACGTGGTTATGATAAGAATAATATTTATTTTTTTTATGTTAAAAAACTGTATAAATGCGGCAGGATTAAGCATACCGCACTGTAGTAGGCTTTTAATATACTGGCATCGGTTTCTAATTATTTTGAAATAAATATTCTAAAAAACATGTTTGAAAGCGAAAACCCTAATGTTTTTAATAGAAATAAAAGTATTTTCGATAGCTTCAACTCCTACATCCGCGGGCAGTAAAAAAGACGCAGTGTAACGAGGTTAATTAATTGCTCTGCACACTGTATTCAAATGCGGCTAGACGCCTCTTTGAAACAAAGAATCAATCGATGTAAGGGGTTTAATGGCTAATCTGTTTATGCCGCCTTCAGGAAACAGTATTTAAACCTTGCACGATGCCTCATCTGAGAAATTTCATTTTGGAGAAAACTCTACTGCCTGCCTGAAGCCCTGACAGACTGATCTGCGCTGAAAAATATCGTGTGCTTTGGACTCTCTAAAATATAATGGATTACAACAATTTAGGTAAGTGCTTTTATTTTTAAATTGTATCAAAGGCACTTGTTTAAAAAAAATTAATACCGTTTGTTGTCTGCTATTTTGGCTGCTTAGTACTCGTTTGTCTGTCTATTTAGATATAAGAATATATGTTTTAAGTACTTTAGATCGTGAGATGTTAAAAATGCTGTTGTTTTTTTTGTTACTGTGTGTGTGTGCGTGCGCTTGCGCTTACCTGTGCCAGAGCGCTTGTGCTTTTTGAAGCCCCCTGTTTTTTTTAATATTATAATATTGACAAAATAAATATCTAAAAAAATGTTTATCGTTTATAAGGAGTTATTTAAATGTATTACTGTTTTTTTTGTAACGACTCTGTTTGAATCTCTGGGGCTGACAGAGTGTTGTATATGCGGTAAATTAATAGTCTAAAAATGTTTATCTTTTATAAGGGTTATTTAAACGTTTTTACACTGGGTATCCCTGTTAGAATCTCTGAGCCGTACTGTGTGAGGGTGTGTGCGCTTGGGCTTACCTGTGCGAGAGCGCTTGTGCTTTTTGAAGAACCCTGTTTGAATCTCTGGGCCATACTTTTTTTTTTTTTTTTTTTTACTGTGTGTGCGCGCTTGTACCCACGTGTGCGAGTGTGTTTGTGCTTTTTGAAGACCCGTGTTTTTTTAATATAATATTGACAAAAAATAAATATCTAAAAGATGTTTATCGTTTTATAAGGGGTTATTTAAATGTATTAGTGCTTATTGAATCTCTTTGTTTTGGACTGTTATATTATGACCTCCCCAAGATGGCCGCCGCTCTTTAGCGACAGTACATCCAAGATGGCCACTGTTCTTACTTTACCATCATCCAAGATGGTCGCCGTGTATTAGCAGTCTTTATTCAATTGAATTACTTGTAACAGCCAGAGAGGTGTTCATTTGGTGTTCAATCTACAATATTGTGAACATTTTAAATCCTATTTACTTTCTTTATTTCTTTATTTCTTTATTTCTTTTTTAATTTTTTATTTTAGCTCTTTTCTTATAACGCAATCACCCTCAGATTTCACAGCTGCATCGTGTGATTTCCTGACCGGCTCTCTCTGTACAGCCTCCCAAAATTATGAAATATTTTCAGAAATTATCAGCGATATTAGTAAGTCTATTTATTTATTTATTTATTTATTTATTTTTCCTCTAAAGGCCCTTTCAACTTTATTTATTTATTTATTTTTATTTATTTTTATAGCTAAATATTCCTCTGACGCTTCAGCACCCGATGATTCATTCCATTTCCTGGCCGATAACATATGTACCCCCAGTCAAGAACGTATTGTAGTGGCGGAGTTAGAGGCTTTAGTAGATCCTAATATCGGTAAGCGGTTGTTTTTTTTTTGTTTTGTTTTTCAGAGTTTTAATATCTCTCTTTATATATATATATATATATATATATATATATATATATAAACACTGCTCTTCTCTAATACAATTTCTTTTTAAAACTATAGATGCTGCACCCCTTTCAAAGCCTGTCAAAGCTGTACAATTAAACCCTTCAGATCCTGATAAAGTCTGGACTTTGGAAGACTTTGTTGTCAACAAACCAGGCCCCCCCCATTAGGGGTAAACAAAGTGCTAAGAAGACTCCAGTACGCCCTAAAAAAGACTCTCATGGATCAGTAGTCACTCCTAAAGATCAATTTATAATCCCCCCGGCAAAAGCTCATGGTGCATATATTAATACTTATATATATATATATATATATATATATATATATATATATATATATATATATATATATATATATATTATTTTATTTTTTTTTTAAAAAGTGTACATCTCAATAAGGCTGTTTGTTTTTATCTTATATAGCCCCACAAAAGAAAAAGTCTTGTCTGGAGCAGTCGGAGCACCCCCAACACAGCCCAGTTCCTCCAAGTTCTGCAAAACCCCAGCATCACCAGGGGATGCAGGGGTCAAGAGAAAATTAATTACTGACAGTCCTAAGAAGACTCCTGCACGTCCTAAAGAAGCCATACACGGTCCGATAGAAACCCCTACAACCCATTACAACCCTTGTAGAGCTACCTCTCACGGTACCTATATTAAGACCTATATATATATATATATATATATATATATATATATATATATATATATATATATATATATATATATATATATATTTTTTTTTTAAAGCGGAGGGTTTTTTGCCAACTCAACAATCCTCTATTTTTTTTTTTTTTATCTTATTCAGCACCACAAAAGAAGAGAGGGCGTACCCCCCGATACTCTTGCACCTCACCTGTTTTACCTGGAAGCTCTAAGATCTACAAAACCCCTGAGAGGATATTAATCATTGATGATCCCCGTCCGAAGAACGTCTCTGTAGCTACCCAGACTGAATCACCACCGTTCTTTGTTTCAGATAATCTTAACCGTCTTAGCCTTATCTTACAACTCCTAGAAGGTAACATTGAACAAATTATACCTGTCTTAAGATCATTAAAAAACATGCCTGATAAAAATGTCTAAAAAAGATAGTATGAAGAGGGACAATACTGCCGATGTTCATACCCTGCTTAATGCTAAAAAGACTACTGTTAATACATCTCTAAGACCGTTAGGACCTGTTCTAGATGATGCATCTAATTTAGAACTTATCAATAGTTTGGTAGCTGATTTAAATTGTCCTCCTTGTAATGTTGAGGATATAACACAACTGGTTTCTGAAACGTGTGCAAACATCCCATTACCTGTTTTGAATGAAGAAAACCCCCCATGTACTCCTATTACTGTAAAAGATGAAAGCTCTGTCGTTAATCCTTTGTATGATCTAGTGTTTGGATGATGCTTTAGCAAAATTGTCTGACCCCTGCACTGTCGATAATGAAAGACCTGGTACTTCTGGTATGTCAAGACCTAATAATCCTTTGCCTGTAAATGCTAAAAATACTTCAAAATCGTCTAACCCCTGCACTGTCGATAATGAAAGACCTGGTACTTCAAAATTGTCTGACCCCTGCACTGTTGATAATGAAAGACCTGGTACTTCGGGTATGTTGAGGCCTGCTACTCTACCGATCCAAGGAGGTGCTCTTATAAGAGATGCGGACAGTGATAGTAGTCAGGAATCTTTTTCTTCGATTGATAGCACTAGTATGAACTCTTCAGAAGAGCCATTTGTTGAAAACACTGAGAATGGGTTACAGATTATTCAACGCCCTCGCTTTAATAACACAGAGTTGAGGTGCAGGTTTAATTTCAGACGGCTGTATGATCTTGGTTCTTATGGTGAAATGTTTGTTGTAATGCATGAGGTTTTAGAAAGTATGATAGCCACAATTAGGGAAACCCTGAAACCTGACGATGTTGTACACCTAGAGTTAAGGGCTGATTCGCTGGATATCCCAGTATTTCTAAACATGACTGGGGCTACTCTGTCTATTGATGAATTTCTCCTTAATATTGAATCCCTACTGCAAAGTCATAGTTCAATTCTGGCTGATGAAACCCTGATGTTTGTAGTGAATGTTATCCGATGCCCTCGAGGCGGAGGCGCGCGGTTTATCAACCGTTATGAGCAGTGATATCATTAAAAGAAAGCCCAACATCTCTTCATCTGTTATAACGAAGGCGATCAGCTGTGCTTTTCTTACTGTTTAGCGGGTTTGATGCTTCCTAAAGGGGATAGAACTCATAGTGCTTGTATGGTTGAGGGGTTAAAATGCAAGAAGCAGTTGGCTTGACTAAAGATCAGATGGTTTCATTTGCAGACATTTCTAAATTTGAACAGCTTCTTGAAGTTAAAATTAGTGTAGTAGTGGTTTACAGATGTCCTGAAACATATACTTTTGCAAGATACCAAACAACCCCCAGCTTAAAGCAAAGACGGTGTTTCTGTTTTTCATGACCAGCATTATTACGGCATTGTAAATTTGAAGGCTTTTTGGGTGCCCGTTACATGTGTAAACACTGCTACACTGTCTATAGCAACAAGGCAGGCCATCAATGTGAGGGATATTGTAATGTTTGCTTTCAAGACTCCTGTGTTCGGATCCTCAGGGGAAAGTTAAATGTGATGAGTGTCATAGAACTTGTCGTTCACAATCTTGTTATGATTCTCATAAGTCTGATTGGATCCCTTCCACTGTTACTTTAGATCAGATGTTTTCACATTGTGACACCTTGAAACTGTGTGAATCTTGTTGTAGGTTAGTCACTATCAACGTGTTTAGCAGTGCAGTGTAGGACATGTAAGGTACCGCTGGACCCTGACTCACCACATAAATGCTTCATAACCCCTCTCAGGGCCCCTGAAGTGTCTACGAATTATGTCTTCTATGATTTTGAATGTAGACAGGAGGATGGGGTTCATGTACCCAATTATCTGCATTGCATCCATTTGGATGGTGTCGAATGGTCTTGGGATGGAGAGGATTGTGTGAAGGCCTTCTTTCAGAGATACCGTAATTACAGGTATAAAGACTATACTTTTATAGCGCATAACTCAAAAGGTTATGATGGTTATCTGCTCATGAATCATCTAGTGCACAATGGCATTACCCCTCAGATTATATCTCAGGGCAGCAAACTGATGTGTTTCATTGACAAAACTTTCAATATGAGGTATATTGATTCTTTGAACTTTTTGCCTATGCGTCTGAGCGCTATGCCTAAAGCGATGGGATTTGACGCCTCTAAAGGGTATTTCCCACATTTCTTCAATACTGCCGAAAACCAGACCTATGTAGGACCATACCCCGATCCTAAGTAGTACGGTATTCACCAGATGATGGCCAAAAACCATGAGGACTTTTATGCATGGTATGCGACCGTTAAGGACGGCGTGTTTGATTTCAAAAAGGAGATGGTGTTTTACTGTAAGAACGATGTCGAGATTTTAAATCCCTCTAGGGCTATACCTTCTTTGAGAAGGTAATCGCTGATGTACTTCTCTTTTCTCTGGGCATCAACGCATTGAGAAGGGTACCCAGAACTCTCTTGCTTACCCTTCAGATGTGCATTAATATACCCTGTAAACAGAGTATCAGAAGTCTGAGGGAAATGCCAAATTTCATGTATTTTAGTCACCGTATAAGCCTTCTCAAGGACTTTGAACACCTCCACAGAACACCACACTCCTGTTAAGTGTGACAAAGGGTAACATCAGTTTACCACAGATTCTAGAGGGGAGCACCGGAAAATACAGACCCCTAGGGGGCAACACTGTTAATTTAAACAGACCAAAGTAATTACTCAAATCCTCAATAGCATTTATTAATTCCTTTACAGAATCATAATAACCGGTGGCTATTTTAAATACTGTTTTAACATGCGTATCTATATTACGGGTAAAAAATCTATTCTCCGCATCACTTATATTTTCCCACGTATAAGGGTATTGGATCTCTGCTAATCCAACTTCCCATTTTCCTTGTAGATTCACAGGTTTTGATAACCGTATAGTAAAATCGGCTATAGTGTTATTTGGAAATTCAGCCTGTGCTAACCTTTATTGGATTCAAAAACAACTTTAAATCGTTTTTTAGAATACGTTGTAATATTAAAATCAACCATTAGATAGAACCATGTGTATTATGGAATGTACACAGCTACCTACCATGGCCTGGAAATCCAACAGAAATGTAGGGCCAGGCACATTCACCATCTACTATTACGGGCTAATTTTCAGTGTAATTTGTGTATAGTATACTGATTATGAAACTCTTTCATATGTTTATGGACTCTCTGTTTGTTAATAACCCTGGTTATTGTTACGGAGGGTCTCGAACATGGTCAAAAAAAATGCACTACACTACAACATGCTTTCTCTTCTTTCTTTCTGTTTGTCTGTCTTTTCTTTGTAATAATCTATAAACTAGGGGTACAACAGATGCCATTTTTAGGGGAGAGTTATATTTGACGGACGTCCGGTTAATATAAGAAAAAAAGGGATGGGTCATAAGGGATCATAAATCACTCAAAAGCGTGGGAAAAAGGGGCGAGGCTTTAGGGCCATAAATCACTGAAAGCGTGGGGAAAAGGGGCGGGGCTTAGGGCCATAAATCACTCAGAGGCGTGGAAAGGGGTGGGGCTTAAGGTCATAAATCAATCAAAAGGGGGCGTGGTTAGGGTCATAAATCGATCAAAATGTGTGAAAGGGGTGGGGCTTTGTGTCATAAATCAATCAAAAGGGGCGGGGCTTAGAACAGTGACAGACGCTGTCGTGCCTTTACTACTCTCCCCAACCCAAAAACAGATTTCCATGTTTCTTTTTCGTGTCTCACCACAACTTTAATGTTACTGCAAAAAAAGCCAGATATCTATTAACATGGCTGGTGAGGCAAATTGATGTTTAGCTCTTTTAGTATTTGTCCAGAAGGTTTTCTCTGCGTCGAAAACCCCGTGTTTTGTGAAATGAAAGATGATGCGTTGTTAGCTTGCACGTTCCGAATGCCTGCCAACTGCATAGTAATATAATTGACACAACAGGAGAAACGGCCCCTAACCTTGTAAATACACTTGTATGTTATAAAGAGAAAAAAGATCAACACAATTGTTGTGCCCAATCAGTAGAATACAAAACCAAACCCAGAACGTCAAAGCCTCAACATTTGTTCTGTTCTTTCAACTACATGATAGCAGACTCTGTGAGACTGTCAAAAATTGCCAGCGGCGACTATATTTCAAGTCACCACGGCGGGGTATTGGTTAAAGTTTTCAACTAGCAATAATCACGGCTCGGACAAACCTCATGGGCTATGATACTGCCATTGCACAAAGCTACAGAACTTGGGATAACTAAATGCTACCCCCTACAGCAAAGACATTTGACTTGCCGGTGGGCAAGTTTCTGCTATATAATACAGTACAGTTAAACGAACTCTCAAACGTAGAGGTTTATATTATCGACAGGGCAGCCTCACAATGCAACAGAGACCATTTTTTATTCCGATTATATATGAACTGAAGTTTAGACCGTCATTGCTTTGGTGCACATAGGAGTGATGGGATAGCAAGATGCAAATCTACCTGTCTCGCTCTCTTGCATCTAACATAAGCAAAGATTATTTTTTTAATGTTTTTTATAATGGTCACGAGTTATATGTTTCCCCACCCTTCAATGTGGGGTTTCATTTTTCAATCCTTTTATTTGACAAATACCTCCACAAGTAAATAAACGAATTCTCATACAGGGAGTTAAACCCGGGTCACCTGGGTGAAAAAAGGAGGGTCTCGAACATAGTCCAAAAAAAAATGCATTACACTACAACATGCTTTTTTAAGGACCATAAATCACTCAGAGGTGTGGAAAGGGGTGGGGTTTAAAGTCATAAATCAATCAAAAAGGGTGTGGTTAGGGTCATAAATCAATCAAAAGTTGTGAAAGGGTTGGGGTTTAGGGTCATACATCAATCAAAGGGGGCGGGGCTTAGAAAAGTGACAGACGCTGTCGTGCCTTTAGTACTGGTGAGTTAACATACTAAACAATTTACGCACATGAATATATAATGAAAACAGCCATGCATGGAGGTCCTGGGAACTCTGTGTTCTATTACTTTCCTTTCTCCCAAATATATCATGCACATTATGTAACTTCTCTAGAATGGCAATTCTAGTATTCAGACTGTAGTTGCAAACATTTACAATGGCTTTTGACTAGAGTTTATCTTTTAAAAGCAACTACTTTGCCAACAGAAGAAAAAAAAGGCTAACCAAAGACGGTTTCGCTCATCGATCTCTGGGTTATAAGGCTCAGCACGCTTCCGCTGCGCCACTCTGATACAGCTGTTTCGCAAATGATATACCTATAAATAAAATAAAATAAATAAATAAATTCCAAGATGGCAGCAATACAAAATTACAATCACAGTGTTAAATAATAAATCGTACCAACAGTAATAATACATGGACCTTTCAATATTTAAAAGAGCATGTCAGAAATAAAAATCAATAATATGTTTAAATTAGAATCAAGTGTAACTTCCATGATTTACAATAAATATACAAACTATTACAGAAAACCACACTTACACCTTAGGCTTACAGTGGTTGTAATAAACTATAGAAGTAAATGAAAAAAAATGAAAGAATGACCTTTACTGGTATGACCAAAAGCATCGTTTTCAGTGTTGCCCTACAATACTGAACCACACTATGAAATAAGTTCATGAGTATTACCAAATAAGATCACCATTTTACGATAGTCGATTAAAATGTAGAAACATGTTGACAGTAAAAATAACTTACCGAATACTGAGGTACTAATGTACTTTTTCATGAATGTCCACAAAAAGTACGATGTAAGCAATATCAAGATTATTTTTCATCATATTAAATAATAAACATAACCTCAGAGACAGGAGATGGCAGGTGCAAGCACCAGTGTGTGTATTTATTAATAAGCCAAATAAACAAACAAACAATTTGAACAAAACAACTCGAACGCTCACAAAAAAAAAACCCATAACTCACCACACACAAACTGGAGACCCGCACTCGCCAGGACTACTGTCCTAAATGGAGCCTCCAGACTCCTATCTCAATTAGAGATAGAGACAAACATTATTTTTCCTTAGAACAACAATTACATGTAACACATTTTTAGCATTTTAAGAAGACAGCAGAATGAACAAACCAGTGCAACAGACAGTTTGATTGGCATTAAAGAGAAAATGAACGAACCACAGACATAGTGCGACAGACCGCTCAGAGACGCAAGGCCAACACTTGCCTATGATTCAGAGAAGGAGGAAATGAACGAACCACGGACATAGTGCGACAGACCGCCGGAGACGCGCCAACACTTGCCTATGATTCAGAGAATAAGAGGAAATGAAAGGTAAGACAGTAAGTGTCAATCCAAGGATACCTCCTGGTTCAGCAAACACAGTCAGCAAATCTTTAAAAAATTGTAACCATGTATCGATTGCCACATCAGAAATAAAAATATGTGTCTGCCACACATCAAAAAAAGACATAACCATCTAACAAACCTCAGCACTTTGTCATGAACTGTTGCTGGGCTTGCATATAGTTGTTCTGCTACATAATCTAAATCTTGAGAAATTCCTTCTTCAATATTTACAGCCATCTCTTTTTCCACAGTTGTTTCCCACTGTTCTTCATTTTCACTGTCAGAGTGGTTCTCAGTATTAAATTCAGATACAGGAAAGAATGACAAAACATCTTCATCAGATACATTTTTGGGCACATCTTGGTTACCGTCCACTTTCCAGGTTTCTTTCGTTTGGCTATATATTCTTCTCCAGTTGCTCTCTAGGTCTTCTGCTTCTGGACATGGAACTGTATGAAATGTAGACGATCCACCATGGACAGAACTCTCTTCAGACTGTGCACTCATTTCACCTACTTCAAGGCTTTCTGTTACTTCCAAGCTTTCATTTGGTGCTACTACATGATCAGTTCCTTTTGTACAACGATGCTCGGGGTATTGCTCATAATGTACAGAATTATAGCTGACTTTACAAATTTCACATATCACTCTCTTCTCAACTGGCTCGCTTTTCTTTCTTCAGGAAATCTATAAAATAAAAAAGAGCAAAACTTTGATGAATCACTTCCCATTTAAGAAAAAATCTTAACAAGAAATGTTCTGAAAATATTTCATAAAAACTTCTGGTCAAGTTTGTGAAGGGTTTTAAAAGGGTATTGTGCAGGACCCGCTTTAAGACCGTTACTATTCTTTTAAATGTGCACCGATTAATCTACAGATTAATTAGCTGATGCCCATAAATTAAGCTTATCAAATATTTTAATCGAGTGACAGCCCTAATTTAAAACTCTTACGGCCCTAATTATTACATTTACTATAGTAGATCGAGGTTCACTGTATTGCAGCACTGTGCCTTTAAGAAATGAATAATTTGAACGGAAGCAGGTGACATCACAAATAAGATGAAGTAGAACAAAGCAGCGAAAAGTGTGTACATGCAGCAGCCTACAAAAATAAGAAAGAAAATACATCTAAAAATGCAACACCTTCATCATCACTGACAGAGACACTCCTCCACAGAAGTAGGAAAGAGGATGTTTGGATGTAGAGAAATAATACGCATTACTTTATTAAAAAACTTAACTCGAACTGTGGCAAAAACACATTTGCAAAGAAAAGTGTGCAACAGAAACCACATATAATAGTAATAATTCATATAATAATATTTTTCTACTGTAAATTAATGTTTTGTGTGTGCTTGTTTGATATATGGGGTCAGTGGAGTGCTTGGAGGCATTGACCGCTTTTTGTTGTTGCAAGTATCAGAATGGTGGGTTTTTTGTTTTTTACTTTTGCTTTAAAGCTATCGCTTTTAAGCACTTACAAGCTGTCTATAAAATTGAATCATGTGAAAGGCTTGTGATGCTAGTTATCGCTGGAAAGCTATTTGGTTGGGTGATATCAAACCACTTTTTGTAGTGACCAAGCGATAGTTGCTCTTGTTTTGTTTCTGGTGTAGGACGCCAGAGCACGCCACCGTGATAAAAACGCAAACAAATAAATAAATCATACAGGTCAAAGAGCTAATTTCCACATGAAATTCAGTTTGAATTTCAAAACAAAGCAGAACTTATGACACTGCACTTAGCAAGAATAAAGCAGTATCATAAACATTTCTAATTATGAAACTATTTCATCATGTGCAATATGATCAACTACAAACTCAGTCATAAGTAATATAAGGCATTCCCACTATAGGACTATAGGATGCAGTAATTAATTGCCAACGGTCCTCATATATTTTAAGAATAATAGGGGCTGTAAAAGGAGTCAAGTCATTATGCCAAAATATGATTTTTTTTGTAAATATTTAATTTTTAATTTGATTTCCAAATATCGATGTAAGCACAGTGATCAAAAAACGTTTTTTGGTTGTTTTTTTTTTACATTAATTTATGTATCTGTACCACATAGGCCTATAGTATGCCTGTTTGTGTTGATCCTTGTGTCATGAACGTATATTTTTTTTGGCCAAAAGCATATACTCACAACGAACTGAATAATAACACAGACTTCCAAGTCTACCGGATTTATAGAAATTCAAAATAAACTTTAAAAATACTCACGCTTTCCTAATTCACAGTACAACACAGCATCTAATGCAAGAGGTACTGTATTGAACATGACCATGCACCTCTTAAATAAAATAAATAAGTAGCTACGTCCCCTCTAGGGATTTTATTTAGTTAGGCACTGTGGCTAAAGCAACTCATCATTTTTTAGCCACACTGGAAAAACTTAAGCCACGCCAAAGAAGGTTAAAAATAACTGTACACCTATTTTATTGTAGGCCTACACAATACAAAAAGTAACCATTTCAAATGTTAATAACCTACTAATACAACTGAACAACTGCTCTTTCCATTGCTTTCCTTCCCTTTTCAGTTTCCAATGCAACCCTAATGACACATACAACAAAACACTGTCACTGGAAGAATAGGTACCTGTCTGCCCTTTACACGTTCACTGGGCTAAAAACACAACTGTACTCCAGGAATTGTAAAGTCATTTGTTTCTACAGTATAAAATGTACATACTTAAATATGAATAGGTTTTAATATGTTTCAGCATGACAAAATGTCTTATTTTAAACATGTAGCTAGATATTTTAATGGCAGACCCCACTCTACCAACACATTTGCAGTAGGCTATCTGCATGCTATTATTACTTTGATTTCTTTAATAAATGCTAAATTTACTACCGTCAATTTAGTCAATTTAGATTACATTACATTATGTGTTTATGTATAACTGGCATGCAGCGTGCTATCAAAACAAAAGTTTTCTTTTTATATACATTGCGTCATATGAAGAATAAAAACAGGGCTCGCCATAATATTATTAACACATTTAGCTAATGCCTTTATCCAAAGCTTAACTTCATCGCTTACTCCAGCAGCTATGTTTGTTTTGATTGATCTTTTCGCTTAAATCGCATATCGCTTGTATCGAGGGTGTACTGTGCACCGCAGTTTAACGCTATATGGTTAAATAAAGTCTTCATTGCTTGATCTGGCAGCATGCGTAATTAATAGAAATCATACTGGCTGGTCTGACTTACACCAGGTTTTAATGGTTTTGCCACTGTGGCGAATAGAGTACTTACAGTACAGATGAAAAGTTTGTTAAAAATGTAGTTAAAAAAAATAATAACACGCAGACAGATAGAATAATCTCCTCGTGCAAATATTTAAAGCTTCGAAAAGCGGAATCAGAATCTCCATATCCCAATTAATACACCCACACTACTTAAAATATTAAACTAAAACCCCAGACACTGTGCAACTACAGTCATAGAATTGTGAACGATCTACTTACCTTAACGCTGGTCCCCGAGATCACTGTTTCGTGTTGCTGAAAACGTTACCACACAGCTTTTTGTCGACTCCAACCTAACACAAATTAAAATATTAATACATTATAGCTCATCTGTAGAATATAATAATAATATATCTGAATAATTGATAATATGAAATCAGTCGATGTTAATTAAAAACATATTTGTTAAATGAGTATATTATCAAGCTTATATAGTAGAAAAGCAAGCTTACCTGAATATGTTGACCGATCTCTCCGACTGTCTTAAATGATTCTACTTCCTGTTGTCTTCTGTGACTTCCTTTGAGCCAATTTTTCCTGATATAAGTATGTTCCGCGCGCCAGAATACAGTGTGGGAGTTCTATCATTCAGAGAGATCGCATTGAAATGTTGGGTATGAAGAGAATGAAGAAAACGGTTCAAACACAATGCAGGTAGGTTTATTATATGATTGTTTAGATGGTAATTTTGTTAATAAATAAATACGAAAATATATTGGTTTCTAGGATGTTCTGCTTTTAGTAGAAAATTCTACCATTGTTGCATTAATATTAGACAGTATGTTAATCGTTTTAGAAAGACTTGTTCTTTGTATAATAAGTTATATTTTTAAGTTTTAGAACCTACGGTACTTGATATAGCCTATACACATGTGTAGTATTGATTACATATATATATACAGTACTGTGCAAAAGTTTTAGGCAGGTGTGAAAAAATGCTGTAAAGTAAGAATGCTTTCAAAAATAGACATGTTAATAGATTATATTTATCAATTAACTAAATGCAAAGTGAGTGAACAGAAGAAAAATCTAAATCAAATCCATATTTGGTGTGACCACCCTTTGCCTTCAAAACAGCATCAAGCATCAATTCTTCTAGGTACACTTGCACACAGTTTTTGAAGGAACTCGGCAGGTAGGTTGGCCCAAACATCTTGGAGAACTAACCACAGTTCTTCTGTGGATTTAGGCAGCCTCAGTTGCTTCTCTCTCTTCATGTAATCCCAGACAGACTCGATGATGTTGAGATCAGGGCTCTGTGGGGCCATACCATCACTTCCAGGACTCCTTGTTCTTCTTTACGCTGAAGATAGTTCTTAATGACTTTCGCTGTATGTTTGGGGTCGTTGTCATGCTGCAGAATAAATTTGGGGCCAATCAGATGCCTCCCTGATGGTATTGCATGATGGATAAGTATCTGCCTGTACTTCTCAGCATTGAGGAGACCATTAATTCTGACCAAATCCCCAACTCCATTTGCAGAAATGCAGCCCCAAACTTGCAAGGAACCTCCACCATGCTTCACTCTTGCCTGCAGACACTCATTCACAGACGCTCTCCAGCCCTTCGGCGAACAAACTGCCTTCTGCTACAGCCAAATATTTCAAATTTTGACTCATCAGTCCAGAGCACCTGCTGCCATTTTTCTGCACCCCAGTTCCTGTGTTTTCGTGCATAGTTGAGTCACTTGGCCTTGTTTCCACGCCGGAGGTATGGCTTTTGGCCGCAAGTCTTCCATGAAGGCCACTTCTGACCAGACTTCTCCGACAGTAGATAGGTGTACCAGGGTCCCACTGTTTTCTGCCAGTTCTGAGCTGATGGCACTGCTGGACATCTTCCGACATGCAAGGGAAGTAAGCATGATGTGTCTTTCATCTGCTGCAGTAAGTTTCCTTGGCCGACCACTGCGTCTCACGGTCCTCAACGCTGTCCGCTTCTTTGTGCTTCTTCAAAAGAGCTTGGATAGCACATCTGGAAACCCCTGTCTGCCTTGAAATTTCTGCCTGGGAGAGACCTTGCTGATGCAGTATAACTACCTTGTGTCTTGTTGCTGTGCTCAGTCTTGCCATGGTGTATGACTTTGACAGTAAACTGTCTTCAGCAACCTCACCTTGTTAGCTGAGTTTGGCTGTTCCTCACCCAGTTTTATTCCTCCTACACAGCTGTTTCTGTTTCAGTTAATGATTGTGTTTCAACCTACATATTGAATTGATGATCATTAGCACCTGTTTGGTATAATTGTTTAATCATACACCTGACTATATGCCTACAAAATCCCTGACTTTGTGCAAGTGTACCTAGAAGAATTGATGCTGTTTTGAAGGCAAAGGGTGGTCACACCAAATATGGATTTGATTTAGATTTTTCTTCTGTTCACTCACTTTGCATTTAGTTAATTGATAAATATAATCTATTAACATGTCTATTTTTGAAAGCATTCTTACTTTACAGCATTTTTTCACACCTGCCTAAAACTTTTGCACAGTACTGTATGTGTATATATATATATATATATATATATATATATATTTCAAAAAATTATACACTCAGGGCGGCTTTAGCTGGTAGGCGAAGTAGGCAAATGCCTAGAGCAGAAAAATTCAGAGGGCGGCATAATTTCAAAAATCTATATTCTCCCAGCTTGCATTATGTGCATTTAAATATATAACAAATGTGTTACAATACAGTTAAAACTGTCAATCGATAGCGCCACTATAATAATTCATAACACCATCAGTTGGTATTGTAATGCTTATTTGTTACTGCCTAACAGATACAATAGGCTACACAGATAGGCTACTTTATTTATTTTTTTTACGCGGTCATAGGATTGTTGGTTAACGTCAGGGGTTGCCAAAGTGCGGCGAACAATGTAACTGGCCATTAAACATTTTCTAAAAATTGTCGGTAAAAAAGTCGGTACACTCTCAGCTTGGCACTACTGTACCTTAAGACTTCTAAAAACAAAATACACGTTGTTGTATTTTTTGATGTGCAGCATTATACTTGGTTGTGAGTTTGCTATGAACTATAATATGAACTCGGTAAAAAAACCAAAACAAAAAAAAAACACTGTTGTCAGTTTCGAACCCTGGTTGTTGCAAGTGAATGTTAGCTGCTAAATCCCACTCCAGCAGAAACTAGGTAAGTTACTTAAAATATTATAATAACCATACTAATACTGTGTGAAGGTGCTGCACAATACAACTATACTAGATATGCAATAGGCTTTCAAAGTGCTTAACGTGGCTTATGTGCTTAAATGGGAGAAACATAGCCTACTTTTATTTCAAGTGTATATAAAACAATCTTGTTTATTTGGACTTAAGTTTTATTCATGAACAGGTCTTAATGTACAAAATGTGTTTGTAGTGGCATTATATTAATGTGCTGTTTGTTATAGATATACTTTTCAACATATGTCATTATCTTTTTAGGTAACCTAAGAAGACAACGACAGAAGATGAAGTTCTTTCTGCCATGCTTTTAAACAGGTCTGGTTTTCAAAATAAACTTGAAAGAATTTTTTTTTTTTTTTTATCTATGACCAAACGTGAATGTATGCATTAAGGGCTTAAATAACAGGAAATTGTGGATGTATGGAACAAACTACCAGTCATATAATGGAAGATGATTTACAGTGATCTTTCAGTGAACGGCTTTATGAGGTTTTCTCTTGTGTAACTTCTTTTATATGTTAGGCAAAAAAAATAATAATCTGGAGCCCAGTAAAAGGCAGACATGTACGCCTACTGTTCAGGAGTGCCCTTGATGTTTCTGCGGATGCAGGAGATTTACTGCATCTTTCAAGGTAACTGAACATTTTATTAATGTAGTAGTGTATTTAATTTATTTAATTAATGTGCACTTTAATAATTGTCCAAGCATGGCTCAGAACTATTTATCCTATTGGTTACAGTGAAGAAGATGAGTTTGGATTAGGCCTACCTGCTGGTCTGTCAATGATTGCAAAACTATTTAGTTAGTGTTTTTTTTTTGTGTTTTATTTACATAATAGTGACATTTGTATGGGCCCCCAGGATATCTATGTGGACCCCAGTTTCAGAACCACTGCCATAGTGAATGGGGAGTTATAATTCAGGCTGTAGCTATGTGGGTTAGCATTATTCCTCAATTTTAGTGAAATAAAGGGTTAGCCATACAATTTGTATATCTATACATGGATTCTGTATCACACCATGGAATCAGGTCTTGAGTCAAGTACGTTTTTGTCTACAGTAGGTGATTGTAAGTTATTCCGACTTAGGCCTGGACCAAATCAAAACTTTGACCCACCCGCAAATCGCAAATTACAAACCCAATATTAATGCGGAGTTCCCTCTGGGGTAGAAGGAATAACCTTCTGACAAACAAAAAAGCCGCCATCAGTACCAGGTTTGTAATTTGCGATTTCGCTGGTGGATCAAAGTTTTGATTTTGTCCAGGCCTTAGGCTATTTTTGTTCTTTACCATTAACATGTGCAAAGAAAACTGATTTAACTTTTCATAAATACTTAAATCTAAAAATGCATTTGTTTTATACAGAAACAAACAATAGAACTTCTTCGGCATAACATGGCAAAGAAGAGAAAAAAGTCCTTGGGAGATTCAATAAAAACATCACCATTAACGCAGGTATAACCATTCATGCATATTTCATTAAAAATATTAATACGTACTGTAGATATATTTAACAAATGTAGTGCGCAAGAGGAACCATGCACTCATCAAATGTATCTTGTACTTTACAGAACTTGGTTCGAAGAGCATACAGATATTTGACAGGAACAGATAATCTGCCCACCTGGGACACAAATGAGGAGTAAGTTTTCTATTATTTCAGAGAAAAGTGGAGCATATGATTTTGTTTTCAAAGGGTACATTGAACAGATGGCTTTTTTGACACACTGTTATGTTACTTGAACTACTTGAATGTCCAGCAGAATATGTTGTCATCCATGGTGACAAACGTTGTATAATTTTATGTTTACCAATGTGTAATGTTTTTGCATGATTGACTACAATGCAATAGAAGCTATTTTGTTACCACAACTTAAATGCCTGCTATTTGTGGCATTCCAGACAGTTTATATGCTGGATTTGAACCAATTGCCCTATATTTGGATTTTAGATAAATCCTAGGGAAATTACCAGATTTAAATGTCACAGGGAATTAAAATTAAACAAAATGTAATTATAATAAATTAATACAATTTAGTTCTAAAGAAATATACCTAGTGTATTTATATCTCTAACATGTTTCTGTTAGTATGCTGCATGTGATGGACTGTACATATTAATTTTTATTTTATATCTTGCGTATTGCATCACAGGTACCTAATTATACCTGATTATTTGAAATTCCCACCCCTACTACAAAGGGAACAAAAATAGTATATTTGCTAATGTTAAAACAAGCACTCTTTAAGTGCCATATATTGTATTGTATTGTATTAAAAAACGTAACATTGGTTGAGGTGATTATATATAAGCAACACTGCAAAACATCTATATTATATATTAATTAATTAGTATCATCATTATATATATTTTGTGTTTTATTTTTTAGAAATGCCAGACTCGAATACAGGGGGTCCCTCATTCATCAGCATCGGAGGAGGAGAAAAAAGAAGATAAGTGCCTTTAAAGTGCTCCCTGTGGAAGTCACTGTGATGAGCACAGAAGAATCTGGGGTGGAAGATAATCCCTTTTAATGAAGGAGAAAAAATCTCAAGGTAATTTGATCACAAAAATGGGAGTCAGAAAAATTTAAAGAGGGGAAAAAGCATGTGATGCTGCATTTGGCATTCTGAAAAAAGGGAAATCCAAACTTCCTCGCAAAAGAGGAACATTTTCATGGTTGATTAAAGATTAATATGGATGAAATTTAAAGAAGGACACAATTTAAAGTTATAACAAATTTGGGAAAAGGTATCTTACATGGTTTTGACTACCATTTTGTGAATGGTGTTTTTTATTAGTATTATTATTTTTGTTTATGTGGGACCTTATCACATTATTCCTAAGATCAAGATCCTGAGAAGAATGATCTTGTGATCTCGACATAACAAAGACATTTTCAATGTCCTCAATGAGCTACTGTAAAAAAATATATAAATAAAAGGCCTACTGGAAAACTAAATATGTTGTATGCTGTTATCTATTGCATCCATCCATTATTGCATATTTAATAATAAAAAAGCATGCTTAAAAAACTTGTTTGGTATTAATTTAAAAGTTGCCTAACTGTTTTAGCTAACTTTACAAAAGGTATTGTATTCTTGCATGGCTTATTTTCTTTTTTGCAAACTAGTGTAAATACTTCAGGTTTAATGATACTCCATTAAATAAAGAACATTAGCAAGACCTTTCATTGTAACTTTAAACAGATTAAATCAAACGTCTTGCAAGTCAAGTAACTTTGCTATGTAGAGTATAAAAACAGGGGGGTTACAATTTGGCAAATTTAATGGCTATGTGCACAGCTGTTTACAGAGGTAATGCAAAAAAACAGGTTAAAATGGTATGTGTAAACCATTCACAAAGACGGGTTTACAATATTTTAAACTTAATGTCCAAAAGGGCATAATGTGGAAATAAGTTTGTATCACTTTGTAAACCTGATGAAAAAATACTGTTTACAATTCAATTTATGCAAACCGTTCTAAACAATACATTTGCAAAGGTTTACATAGTTTGTAAACCATTATTTTACTAATGTGCAAACCTGAGGTACAAATGGACTATAAGACCTCCATTAGGTTCTTAGTCTAGTAAACTATTTGTAAAAATAAAGTTTACAATAGGTTTGCAACATGTGTGCATACTTTGCATACTAAGTTTGTATAGTTTACAATAGGTTTGCATAGTTTGTAAACCATTAGTTTAATAATTTGCAAACCTGAGGTCCAAATGGACTAAAAGACCTCCATTAGGTTCTTGGTCTAGTAAACCATTTGTAAAAATAAAGTTTACAATAGGTTTGCAACATGTGCAAACTTTGCAAACTTTGTTTGTTTAGTTTTACAATAGGTTTACACCATTTGTAAACCTTTTTTTGTGCAGTGTATGTGTTTTCCCATATGATTTAGTGGTTAGGATTCCTGTTTTTTCACCCAGGTGACCCAGGTTCAACTCCCTGTATGAGAATTTGTTTATTTACTTGTGGAGGTATTTGTCAAATAAAAGGATTGAAAAATGAAACCCCACATTGAAGGGTGGGGAAACATATAACCCGTGACCATTATAAAAAACATTAAAAAAATAATCTTTGCTTATGTTAGATGCAAGAGAGCGAGACAGGTAGATTTGCATCTTGCTATCCCATCACTCCTATGTGCACCAAAGCAATGACGGTCTAAACTTCAGTTCATATATAATCGGAATTTTAAAAAATGGTCTCAGTTGCATTGTGAGGCTGCACTGTCAATAATATAAACCTCTACGTTTGAGGGTTCATTTAACTGTACTGTATTATATAGCAGAAACTTGCCCACCGGCAAGTCAAATGTCTTTGCTGTAGGGGTAGCATTTAGTTATCCCAAGTTCTGTAACTTCGGCGCAGTGGCAGTATCGTAGCCCATGAGGTTTGTCCGAGGCGTGATTATTGCTAGTTGAAAACTTTAACCAATACCCGCCGTGGTGACTTGAAATATATTCGCTGCTGGCAATTTTTGACAGTCTCACAGAGTCTGCTATCATGTAGTTGAAAGAACAGAACAAATGTTGGCGCTTTGACGTTCTGGGTTTGGTTTTGTATTCTACTGATTGGGCACAACATTTGTGTTGATCTTTTTTCTCTTTATAACATACAAGTGTATTTACAAGGTTAGGGGCCGTTTCTCCTGTTGTGTCAATTATATTACTATGCAGTTGGCACGCATTCGGAACGTGCAAGCTAACAACGCATCATCTTTCATTTTACAAAACACGGGGCTTTCGACGCAGAGAAAATCTTCCGGACAAATACTAAAAGAGCTAAACATCAATTTGCATCCCCAGCCATGTTAATAGATATCTGGCATTTTTTGCAGTAGCATTAAAGTTGTGGTGACACACGAAAAAGAAACATGGAAATCTGTTTTTGGGTTGGGGAGTTAACCTACTAAACAATTTACTCACATGAATATATAATGAAAACAGCCATGCATGGAGGTCATGGGAACTCTGCGTTCTATTACTTTCCTTTCTCCCAAATATATCATGTGCATTATGTAACTTCTCTAGAATGGCAATTCTAGTATTCAGACTGTAGTTGCAAAAATTTACAATGACTTTTGACTAGAGTTCATCTTTTAAAAACAACTACTTCGCCAACAGAAGAAAAAAAAGGCTAACCAAAGACGGTTTCGCTCATCGATCTCTGGGTTATAAGGCTCAGCACGCTTCCGCTGCGCCACTCTGATACAGCTGTTTCGCAAATGATATACCTATAAATAAAATAAAATAAATAAATAAATTCTCAGTGCAACTTTTTGACGCAGTCTGCTGCTTGACTCACAGAGAGCGGAGACCGCAACAAAAAAAGAACAAGTACATGTTCCCACCCGGGGACCTTTCGCGTGTTAGGCGAACGTGATAACCACTACACTATGGAAACTTTCACATGTACATTGTTACATTCAGCTGGGCTTTAAATGAAGACTGCCTTGCACTGCAGGATCCAAAATGGGTAATCGGCACTGTATGCTTAGAGCGCAACACACAAATCTTTTATTAAGCAACATGTTTCATAAGAACATAAGAACATAAGAAAGTTTACAAACGAGAGGAGGCCATTCGGCCCATCTTGCTCATTTGGTAGTTAGTAGCTTATTGATCCCAGAATCTCAAGCAGCTTCTTGAAGGATCCCAGGGTGTCAGCTTCAACAACATTACTGGGGAGTTGGTTCCAGACCCTCATAATTCTTTGTGTAAAAAAGTGCCTCCTATTTTCTTTTCTGAATGCCCCTTTATCTAATCTCCATTTGTGACCCCTGGTCCTTGTTTCTTTTTTCAAGTCAAAGAAGTCCCCTGGGTTGACATTGTCTATACCTTTTAAGATTTTGAATGTTTGAATCAGATCGCCACGTAGTCTTCTTTGTTCAAGACTGAATAGATTCAATTCTTTTAGCCTGTCTGCATATGACATGCCTTTTAAACCCTGGATAATTCTGGTTGCTCTTCTTTGCACTCTTTCTAGAGCAGCAATATCCTTTTTGTAACGAGGTGACCAGAACTGAACACAGTATTCTAGGTGACGTCTTACTATTGCATTGTAAAGTTTTAACATTACTTCCCTTCATTTAAATTCAACACTCCTCACAATATATCCGAGCATCTTGTTTGCCTTTTTTATACCTTCCCCACATTGTCTAGATGAAGACATTTCTGAGTCAACATAAACTACTAGGTCTTTTTCATAGTTCCCTTCTTCAATTTCACTATCTCCCATGTGATATTTATAATGTGCATTTTTATTGCCCGCATGCAATACTTTACACTTTTCTGTATTAAATTTCATTTGCCATGTGTCTGCCCAATTCTGAATGCCGTCTAGATCATTTTGAATGACCTTTGCTGCTGCAACAGTGTTTGCCACTCCTCCTATTTTTGTGTCATCTGCAAATTTAACAAGTTTGCTTACTATACCAGAATCTAAATCATTAATGTAGATTAGGAATAGCAGAGGACCTAATACTGATCCCTGTGGTACACCACTGGCTACCTCAGTCCATTTTGAGGTTTCTCCTCTAATCAGTACTTTCTGTTTTCTACCTGTTAACCACTCCCAAATCCATGTGCATGCATTTCCTTGAATCCCTACTGCGTTCAGTTTGAGAATTAATCTTTTATGTGGGACTTTGTCAAAAGCTTTCTGGAAATCTAAATAAACCATGTAGTATGCTTTGCAGTTATCCATTTTCAATGTTGCATCCTCAAAAAAGTCAAGTAGGTTAGTTAGACACGATCTCCCTTTCCTAAAACTATGCTAGCTGTCTCCCAGGATATTGTTACCATATAGGTAATTTTCCATTTTGGATCTTATTATAGTTTCCATAAATTTACGTATAATAGAAGTCAGGCTTATTGGTCTGGTTCCTGGTTCGGTTTTGTCTCCCTTTTTGTGGATCGGTATTACGTTTGCTATTTTCCAGTCTGTCGGTACAACCCCTGTGTCAAGAGACTGTTGCATGATCTTGGTTAGCGGTTTGTAAATAACTTTTCATTTCTTTGAGTACTATTGGGAGGATCTCACCCGGCCCAGGGGATTTGTTTATTTTAAGAGCTCCGTCATCCCTTTAACACTTCTGCCTGTGTTATGCTAAAGTTATTTAAAATTGGATAGGAACAGGTCGACAACAGGTTTCCATAGTGTAGTGGTTATCACGTTAAGCCTCACACTGAAAGGTCCCGGTTCGAAACCAGGTGGAAACACAAAAAGGCATATTTTTTTTCAGTGTATGTATTCAATCTCCCCAGGTAAACAGCCACCCAGACCAGAACGATGTATATATTGTGCATGGTGCATTTTCAATGCAAGTCTGAGTGTATATTAAACGGAGTGAGAATGCACTCTGCAACGTTTTGGCTTCGACTGCTGCTTGACTCACAGAAATGACAATTTTGATACTCTGACTCTTCTTCTTAAAATGCATGTTAAAATGCGGAATGTGTTCAGAACAAGACGACTATCTGGTCTCACAAAACGTTCATTAAAAACTCTTATGGAGTATGTGCTGTGTAGATCACAGAGAAAATAAGAAGTGAACCTCTACCATGCCAGGCATTTCATCTTCTGTTATTGTATTGCTGGTTCTCGAAGAACAAAGAAGAGTTTGATCAAATGTGTCCTTCATGCCCAAAAAGCTCAGGAGGGCGATCGTTAGGTTGAATATCTAAATACCCTAATCTTAATCTTTGCTTATGTTAGATGCAAGAGAGCGAGACAGGTAAATTTGCATCTTGCTATCCCATCACTCCTATGTGCACCAAATCAATGACGGTCTAAACTTCAGTTCATATATAATCGGAATAAAAAAAAATGGTCTCAGTTGCATTGTGAGGCTGCACTGTCGATAATATAAACCTCTACGTTTGAGGGTTCATTTAACTGTACTGTATTATATAGCAGAAACTTGCCCACCGGCAAGTCAAATGTCTTTGCTGTAGGGGGTAGCATTTAGTTATCCCAAGTTCTGTAGCTTTGCGCAGTGGCAGTATCATAGCCCATGAGGTTTGTCTGAGGCGTGATTATTACTAGTTGAAAACTTTAACCAATACCCCGCCGTGGTGACTTGAAATATAGTCGCCGCTGGCAATTTTTGACAGTCTCACAGAGTCTGCTATCATGTAGTTGAAAGAACAGAACAAATGTTGACGCTTTGACGTTCTGGGTTTGGTTTTGTATTCTACTGATTGGGCACAACATTTGTGTTGATCTTTTTTCTCTTTATAACATACAAGTGTATTTACAAGGTTAGGGGCCGTTTCTCCTGTTGTGTCAATTATACTACTATGCAGTTGGCACGCATTCGGAACGTGCAAGCTAACAACGCATCATCTTTCATTTTACAAAACACGGGGCTTTCGACGTAGAGAAAACCTTCTGGACATTTACTAAACAAGCTAATGTTTCCATAGTGTAGTGGTTATCACGTTCGCCTCACACGCAAAAAGTTCCCGGTTCGAAACCTGGTGGAAACACAGCATGGCATTTTTTTTTTTTCCAGTGAATGTATTTAATCTCCCCAGGTAAACTGGCACTCAGACCAGAACGATGTATATGTAGATGTGCATTGCCAATGCAAGTCTGACTGTATATTAAACGGAGTGAGAATGCACTCTGCTTCGACTGCTGCTTGACTCACAGAAACGACAATTTTGATACTCTGACGACTCTTCTTAAAATGCATGTTAAAATGCGGAATGTTTTCAAATTCCATGGATTCGCAGGTCTGTATAGAACAAGATGACTAGCTGGTCTCACAAAATGTTCATTAAAAACACTTACGGAGTATGTGCTGTGTAGATAGCAGAGAAAAAAAGAAGTGAACCTCTACCATGCCAGGCATTTCATCTTCTGTTATTGTATTGCTGGTTCTCTTAGAACAAAGAAGAGTTTGATCAAATATGTCCTTCATGCCGAAAAAGCTCAGGTGGGCGATCTTAAGATTAAATATCCCGGGTTATATCCCGAGTTTCGACAGATGTCAGGTTTATTTTTATACCTACAGAATCACGGGTACAATATTGCAGTTAAAGTTTATGCTTTTCAAATCCGTGCACGAAAGGGGGTGCCCAAATCAGAATGAAAGTCACGGGGGGAGTAATCAAAACATCGCAAAAGAAAAATACACTGCATTAAACAAATCATTTGGAGCTGTCTAAAATGAGCAATCCAGGTTCAATTCATTGTTTTGCCCTTTCGATGGCAGCAGTGTAAAAAAATTACCTGCACATGTATCTGCTGGCTTCGGGTAGCAAACGAAAAGCAGTGTTTTCCCATATGATCTTGTGGTTTGGATTCCTGTTTTTCACCCAGGTGACCCGGGTTCAACTCCCTGTATGAGAATTCGTTTATTTACTTGTGGAGGTATTTGTCAAATAAAAGGATTGAAAAATGAAACCCCACATTGAAGGGTGGGGAAACTTATAACTAGTGACAATTATAAGAAACATTTAAAAAATAATCTTTGCTTATGTTAGATGCAAGAGAGCGAGACAGGTAGATTTGCATCTTGCTATCCCATCACTCCTATGTGCACCAAAGCAATGACGGTCTAAACTTCAGTTCATATATAATCGGAATAAAAAAAAATGGTCTCAGTTGCATTGTGAGGCTGCACTGTCGATAATATAAACCTCTACGTTTGAGGGTTCATTTAACTGTACTGTATTATATAGCAGAAACTTGCCCACCGGCAAGTCAAATGTCTTTGCTATAGGGGGTAGCATTTAGTTATCCCAAGTTCTGTAGCTTTGCGCAGTGGCAGTATCATAGCCCATGAGGTTTGTCCGAGGCGTGATTATTGCTAGTTGAAAACTTTAACCAATACCCCGCTGTGGTGACTTGAAATAAAGTCGCAGTTGGCAATGTTTGACAGTCTCACAGAGTCTGCTATCATGTAGTTGAAAGAACAGAACAAATGTTGACGCTTTGACGTTCTGGGTTTGGTTTTGTATTCTACTGATTGGGCACAACATTTGTGTTGATCTTTTTCTCTTTATAACATACAAGTGTATTTATAAGGTTAGGGGCAGTTTCTCCTGTTGTGTCAATGATATTACTATGCAGTTGGCACGCATTCGGAACCTGCAAGCTAACAACGCATCATCTTTCATTTTATAAAACACGGGGCTTTCGACGCAGAAAAAACCTTCTGGACAAATACTAAAAGAGCTAAACATCAATTTGCCTCCCCAGCCATGTTAATAGATATTTGGCTTTCTTTGCAGTAGCATTAAAGTTGAGGTGACACACGAAAAAGAAACACGGAAATCTGTTTTTGGGTTGGGGAGTTAACCTACTAAACAATTAACGCACATGAATATATAATGAAAACAGCCATGCATGGAGGTCCTGGGAACTCTGCGTTCTATTACTTTCCTTTCTCCCAAATATATCATGCACATTATGTTACTTCTCTAGAATGGCAATTCTAGTATTCAGACTGTAGTTGCAAAAATTTACAATGGCTTTTGACTAGAGTTCATCTTTTAAAACAACTACTACGCCAACAGAAGAAAATAAAGGCTAACCAAAGATGGTTTCGCTCCATCGATTGCTGGGTTATAAGGCTCAGCTTATTTCCGCTGCGCCACTCTGATACGACTGTTTTGCAAATGAAATACCCATAAATAAAATAAAATAAATAAATAAATTTTCAGTGCATCTTTTTGACGCAGTCTGCTGCTTGACTCACAGAGAGCGGAGACCGCAACAACAAAAAAGAACAAGCACATGTTTCCACCCGGGGACCTTTCGCGTGTTAGGCGAACGTGGTAACCACTACACTATGGAAACTTTCACATGTACTTGGTTATATTCAGCAGGGCTTTAAGTGAAGACTGCCTTGCACTGCAGGATCCGAAAGGGGTAATCGGCACTGTATGCTTAGAGCGCAACACACGAATCGTTTATTAAGCAACATGTTTCCATAGTGTAGTGATTATCACGTTCGCCTCACACGTGAAAGGTCACCGGGTGGAAACACAGCACGGCATATTTTTTTTCAGTGTATGTATTTAATCTCCCCAGGTAAACAGCCACCCAGACCAGAACGATGTATATATTGTGCATGGTGCATTTTCAATGCAAGTCTGAGTGTATATTAAACGGAGTGAGAATGCACTCTGCAACGTTTTGGCTTCGACTGCTGCTTGACTCACAGAAACGACAATTTTGATACTCTGACTCTTCTTCTTAAAATGCATGTTAAAATGTGGAATGTTTTCAAATTCCATGAATTCGCAGGTCTGTACAGAACAAGACGACTATCTGGTCACAAAATGTTCATTAAAAACTCTTACGGAGTATGTGCTGTGTAGATCGCAGAGAAAAAAAGAAGTGAACCTCTACCATGCCAGGCATTTCATCTTCTGTTATTGTATTGCTGGTTCTCGTAGAACAAAGAAGAGTTTGATCAAATATGTCCTTCATGCCGAAAAAGCTCAGGTGGGCGATCGTTAGGTTGAATATCTAAATACCCCGGGTTATATCCCGAGTTTCGACAGATGTCAGGTTTATTTTTATACCTACAGAATCACGGGTACAATATTGCAGTTAAAGTTTATGCTTTTCAGATCCGTGCACGAAAGGGGGTGCCCAAATCAGAATGAAAGTCACGGGGGGAGTAATCAAAACATCGCAAAAGAAAAATACACTGCATTAAACAAATCATTTGGAGCTGTCTAAAATGAGCAATCCAGGTTCAATTCATTGTTTTGCCCATTCGATGGCAGCAGTGTAAAAAAATTACCTGCACATTTCTCTGCTTGTGTCAAGAAGCAGTGTTTTCCCATATGATCTTGTGGTTTGGATTCCTGTTTTTCACCCAGGTGACCGGGTTCAACTCCCTGTATGAGAATTCGTTTATTTACTTGTGGAGGTATTTGTCAAATAAAAGGATTGAAAATGAAACCCCACATTGAAGGGTGGGGAAACTTATAACTCGTGACCATTATAAAAAACATTAAAAAAATAATCTTTGCTTATGTTAGATACAAGAGAGCGAGACAGGTAGATTTGCATCTTGCTATCCCATCACTCCTATGTGCACCAAAGCAATAACGTTTTCACAGGTTTTTTCAAAGGAGGACACGGACAACATGCCCCACATGTCGACCTGTTCCTATCCAGTTTTAAATAACTTTAGCATAACAGAGGCAGAAGTGTTAAAGGCACTAGAGCTCTTAAAATAAACAAATCCTCAGGGCCGGATGAGATCCTCCCAATAGTACTCAAAGAAATGAAAGAAGTTATTTACAAACCGCTAACCAAGATCATGCAACAGTCTCTTGACACAGGGGTTGTACCGACAGACTGGAAAATTGCAAACGTAATACCGATCCACCAAAAGGGAGACAAAACCGAACCAGGTAACTACAGGCCAATAAGCCTGACTTCTATTATATGTAAACTTATGGAAACTGTAATAAGATCCAAAATGGAAAATTACCTATACGGTAACAATATCCTGGGAGACTGTCAGCATGGTTTTAGGAAAGAGAGATCGTGTCTAACTAACCTGCTTGATTTTTTTGAGGATGCAACATTGACAATGGATAATTGCAAAGCATATGACATGGTTTATTTAGATTTCCAGAAAGCTTTTGACAAAGACCTGCATAAAAGATTAATTCTCAAACTGAACGCAGTAGGGATTCAAGGAAATGCATGCACATGGATTAGGGAGTGGTTAACATGTAGAAAACAGAAAGTACTGATTAGAGGAGAAACCTCAAAATGGAGCGAGGTAACCAGTGGTGTACCACAGGGATCAGTATTAGGTCCTCTGCTATTCCTAAACTACATTAATGATTTAGATTCTGGTATAGTAAGCAAACTTGTTAAATTTGCAGACAACACAAAAATAGGAGGAGTGGCAAACACTGTTGCAGCAGCAAAGGTCATTCAAAATGATCTAGACAGCATTCAGAACTGGGCAGACACATGGCAAATGACATTTAATAGAGAAAAGTGTAAAGTACTAGGGAACTATGAAAAAGACCTAGGAGTTTATGTTGACTCAGAAATGTCTTCATCTAGTCAATGTGGGGAAGCTATAAAAAAGGCCAACAAGAGGCTAGGATATATTGTGAGAAGTGTTGAATTTAAATCAAGGGAAGTAATGTTAAAACTTTACAATGCATTAGTAAGACCTCATCTAGAATATTGCGTTCAGTTCTGGTCACCTCGTTACAAAAAGGATATTGCTGCTTTAGAAAGAGTGCAAAGAAGAGCAACCAGAATTATCCCGGGTTTAAAAGGCATGTCGTATGCAGACAGGCTAAAAGAATTGAATCTATTCAATCTTGAACAAAGAAGACTACAAGGCGATCTGATTCAAACAGGTATAGACAATGTCGACCCAGGGGACTTTTTTGACCTGAAAAAAGAAACAAGGACCAGGGGTCACAAATGGAGATTAGATAAAGGGGCATTCAGAACAGAAAATAGGAGGCACTTTTTTACACAGAGAATTGTGAGGGTCTGGAACCAACTCCCCAGTAATGTTGTTGAAGCTGACACCCTGGGATTCTTCAAGAAGCTGCTTGATGAGATTCTGGGATCAATAAGCTACTAACAACCAAACGTGCAAGATGGGCTGAATGGCCTCCTGAATGGTAAACTTTCTTATGTTCTTATTTCCTTACCCATGACAAGCATTCCATGCACACAGAGAAAGCAGGCAGGTGGCAGAGCGTTCAGCTTTAGAGCCCCACAGGTGTGGAATGATCTGCCACGGTTTGGAGGGAGGCACCATCTCTTGCTGCGTTTAACCCTTTCGCTCCGGTGAGCATTGTACCTGTTTGAGGTCTGACCGACATAACGTGATCATTTTACACCACCTTGTTTGACGGGTGTGTAATGTGAAGAAGTTCGCCATCAGATAGATCTGTCAACTCATCAACATTCAGTAAAAAATATATATATTTTGGCATGGTAAGCTTGGTTATGCAAAGCAATTTAGTCTGCTCTCCGGTAATGCTGCACTTTAAAATATTGGTATATACAGTTATCAAAACCGAAACCTATGATACTGAAATGTTGCACCTCAAAATAAGATTTCTATTGGCTGGGGCTTTAGTGAAATGCATTTTTATTGGGGAGTCATCCATGATGTTTATCCTATGAATATTTCACTACAGTTAATATTTTGTTAATTTATTTTTGGGTTTGAAAACTTGTACATGTGATTGCCGAATCTCCCGAGAAAAAAAAACTCACTCATCTTGCTTTTTTTTTTATAACTGCTCTTACCTGTAATGTGATATTTTATAATATGATGCTTTGCAATGTGATACTTTGTAACCATTGTAAGGTTATCCTGGATGAGGGCATCTGCGAATAAATAAATAATAATAATAATAGTAATAATAATCATCTAAATTACTTTCGTTTTGAAAGTATATAAAACCAGCCGATTGATTGTTGGAGCCTTTGGAGGTGTCAGTCATTTGATAAGCAACCAATGGTTGTACAAAATGGCTTAAAATGGGTGTCTAACGTCACCATTACATCATCATTCATATATGAATGATTTCTAGCGGTGCCATAGCGGAAGGGTTACATTTAGATTAAAAGACGCATTTTTATACTGTAGCAGATGCATTTTAAAAGGGAACATTTTAACATCCTATTGTATACTGCTTATTTGTATTGATGTATTTTACAGTGCTGATTTGCATCACTGCTTTTTAAAGTAATTTACTAAATGACTTGTTTAACTGCTTCACCGCGTGTCATTTAATGGAGGATTTTGTCATTGACATTTTACTATTTCTCTTAATTGTTGTTTATTCTCATCTGTAAAGCACTTTGAGGTGATTTATTGTGAAAGGCACTATATCAAAAATCAAGATTGAGGATTAATTTAATGAATTAAAGAAACATTATAGACAATTTAGATAAATTGCTTTTTATTCCATGGTTCAAAGTCTCAGAATTTATTTTTTGTTGTCCAAAGATACTCACTATGGATGTGACAGAAATTGACAAGCATTGCTGGGTCACTTTACATGTTCTCAAAAGTCTGTGAGTTGGCTGCTCCCCAAAATCAAACTAATGTATGATTTTTAACAGTACAACCCGAAGTTCAGCGTTATGGATGTGACGGTGTCTGAACTGTAAAAAAAAAAAAAAGGTATAATATATATATATATATATATATAAATAATCGCAGAGAGCCTTATATATATCTTGTTTAAAAATAAAATGTTAAAATGACATCTGTCCAAGAATATTTTTTTAATATCACGAAATATAAATACAATTATGATTACACTTGATTTAATTTGTATTATGTACTCACTACATTTTGCATATGAGACACAGGGACAAGATAAGGGGAAAGTTGTTTAACACTGCGGCCAATCGGATTGCCCTTTCCTCTTTCGTTGGCTGTGAACATCAGTGCAGACAAAAACAAAGTGGAGAAATGCTACAGGTAGTTAAAAACAGAGACAAAACGAATTATTAAATAAAAACATGTAATCTGGTAAAGAAATACAAATAAATAAAATAAACTTCTTGAAGTGCATCCTGAATGTTTATATTAACGCGTTGCAAAATGAAAAGTGAAATCCCAGTGCTTTGAATGAAGCGACTGAAGTAACATGTTGTCACTCAAATTACACAACATTTCAAAGTAACCCTTGTATGCAGTGTTTCAGCACATCGCCACACACTGTCATTTTAACTAGCGGCACTGCACGGTGCTGGGCATTTTACTTAGGAGAGCGTTAACATGAACAGAAAAGTGTGAGGTCAGCACATGACAGAAAACACTTTAATCCCCATTAAAATGAGCGAAACGATTGTTTGGTCTTGTGATCTGTTTATATGGTCTCATGATAATGTGCTAGGGTGCCCTTTAGTGATTACAATTAATATTGTGCTTGTGCTTTGCAATCTCATCAAGCTTACTACCAGTCATGTCCAGAACAGGCACGTCCAGAACGCTAATCTGGGCACTTACTATTAAGAAAGGGTCAACATTTTTATAACATAACATACATTTTAAAAAGTTAGCTTTGCAGAGAAAGTTTGAAAAAATACAATGTAGTATACAATGTTAATAAAAATTTTACCAAGAAAATGTTATGCATGTATTTAATTTAAACACCATTATTTTGAATCCCTGTGAAATATTTTCCTTTATCCGATGAAAATGTAACATTGGTAACTTAGGTATTACATTCCCATACAGTCAAAATGTGACAAATTTACAAATGTGTAACTAAAACATTCATCCTACCATTAATACCAAAAATGTATGGAAGTTAGACTTCTGAAAATGTTACTTTTTTAACAGTAACTTTAAATGGCTGTAAGTAAAGAAAAGGCACATACAGAACAATAATAATACATCATTTAGTACAAATACAGGAAGATATGTTTTTGATACACAACTTTTCTTTTTCATGGCCATGGTCACTTTATCACAGAATTGCCCTGATACTATTGTTACTTATTAAAAACAAGGTTAACTGTTTAGAAATGAGTCATGGAAAAGAGATCTACTGAAAAATGAATTTAAAAGCAAGTGAACACCCCTTTTTAATTTTTTAATGTGCTAAAAAAGTTGAATGAAAAAAGAAAGAAAAACACACTATGCCTTTAAGGAGGCAGTGTGGTTCAGTGGTTAAAGTCCAGGGCTTGGAACCAGAAGGTCACTGTTCAAATCCCACCTCTGCCACTGACTGCCTCACTGCGTGACCCTGAGCAAGTCACTTAACCTCCATGTGCTCCATCCTGCAGATGAGATGTTAAATCAATGTCCTATTGTAAGTGACTCTGCATATAATGACCAGTTCACAGACTACCTCTGTAAAGCGCTTTGTGATGGTGGTCCACTATGAAAGACGCCATATAAAAATAAAGATGTTATTATTATTAGGCTATTATTATATTGGATCTCATGGAAATTTTGGGAATTTTTCAAAACTCTTGCCGTTAAACAACTTAAGGTGGAACTATGACAATGGCAGCAGATAGTGCAGCAATGGCCTATAAAAAACATATGTTCAATCAAGGTCGATTGAACAATTACTTTGCCCGCTACGCTGGATTGGCGCCAAATATTCAACAATCTTCTTGTCTTAAACCGAACGTCAATTGACACATAAATTGGCACGCATGTTCATGACCAGGTCCTTTCTACGGTTTGTAAAATCCACGCTTTTTCGTTAAAAAACATGGCCGCGGTGCGCAAATAACTTCCACGACAGCTCTATTTTCATGAACGGTAAATAGCACAGCTGTTAAAAATGTTGTACATAGTGCGCTC
>CM060275.1:1314387-1351893 GCA_030684275.1 Acipenser oxyrinchus oxyrinchus
ATAAATTTCATTTATTATTATTTATTTTTTTCCCAATTGACTCATCTGCTGGTAATCTGTTCTTATCTTTTTTACTGGTTTTGTGTTTCAAAGCATATTCATGTTTGTTACTTTTCTCATTCTTTTCATTCCGAGCATTTGCAAATATTTGATACATTTTCCCCGTTTCATATTTGCTATTAAGCAGTTCTTCTGTTTTCAATGAGGTGTATTTAGAAATAATAGTTGAGAATGTATTTGATTTATTAAGCTGTTTGTTATAAATTGATAGTCAATAGTTTCTAATATTGTATATGCATTGTTGTTAATTTAAATCTCTATAGTTGGTTCTTTTAAATATTGAATACATTTTGTTGAATAAAGCAACAAAGTATTTTAAATTATACAGGGATTGCTAATTTTCTTTTCCTCCAATATATGTTAGCAATTACGATTGTTTCAACATTGACCACCTAGTACTGGGCAATGTCGTCCTTGCCCGGTCAATCTTGTTATTTAGATCTTTATGACGACATTGACCGACAAGATCGGCCAATGCTGTCAGTGGCAGTTACTTTTGGGCTCTGATAACAGTGCCCGGCCATTGACCGACTTCGGACTTTGGTGGTAACATATACACTAAACTGATGAATTAGCTCAACTACACAAAGCAGCATGGCTGATTTGGCAGAAAGTATTTACACACAATGTTAAATAGCAAATACAGCAAAGCACTCTTATTTGATGCTATTATATTTTAGGGAGATACTGGATTACTGGTAATTAAACAATGTTGTCAATTCTGTATCCTTCTAAATGGCATTTGTGTAGCTCTCATTGGATCTTGGTTTTGTAACTCGTCCAGCAAGCTGTTCCCACCTTGTCTCTGTGAAGAATCTGCTCATGAACCTAACAGGCTTGTTATTGTTGAGAGTTATGTAGGAAGAATCACAATTGAAATGTCCAATTTAAAGATTCAATTCATTAATATGTGTAATGGTCAAATTTATTCAGCACTGTCTTGAATGTCTTTCTTTTTACGTTTTCAACAATTGAGCAGTAAATCACACAACACAGTTGTATATTTTATACAATTTATTAAGAAAGATGCGCTACAAAAATAGAAATAAGATTCATATAAAAATAGCAGAAATCAGTTCACTAAGTTTAGCAATGAATAATATTCAGGGAACATCTCGGCTTCAGTGTAAATATTGATCTGAAAGTAAAACACATTGGAATTTGAAGAAAGAAAAAAAACACCAAGATGTCAGAAGTGCCCAGCCATTTTAAGTGGCGATATCAAAAGCACAAGCTAAGTTTCAAGAAACCATTGGGGCAACCTTGCTCAGCACAAAGCAAATAGGCACAACTGTCAAACCAATGGGGGTCAAGGTTGCCCCAATTGTTTCTACTAACTTGGCTTGTGTTTTTCATGTGTATGATCTGCTTTTATTGTGCCTGAAAAACACAAGCCAAGTATCTCTTCAGCGACTCTCTTCTATTCTTCTAGTTTCATGTTGAATATTCCATTTGTTTCACAGCGTTGATCCCTGGGGTGATGACTTTGGCTGTTGTCTTGTTCAGGTCTTTGATCAATAAGAAAAATCCTCTTCACATTGAGATGTCCTTTCCTGGTCAGACAACTCAGCCCATGATTGAGTGCGTTTACATGAACATAAGAATTCCGATATTTTTCGTTAAACTAAGTTTTCAGAAAACTAATTCCAATATCTAAAGTCATGCAAACAGTTTTCTGAAAATGTTTTAAAAACGATTAAGTTCGAAAACTAACAAAATGTATATCACATAAAGGCACTTTTCGAAAAACATATTGAAACAGTACACTGCGCATGTGCACACTTTGAACATTTTCTCTTGCACATGGTTTTAGAAAACAGAGAAAATAATAATAATCTGTAGTCAGTCTGCAAGCATCCATTTGTCTAGTTAGGGATAAAGTAATACATTTGTTAAAGTCTGAATGTATTTGTTAATAGCCCATACTGAAGCAACACATGTTTTCCAGCTTTAAAATGATGTGAGAATTTAAAATAATGTCTGCAAAAGAAACTGGTAATATAGAAAAGCATGAGCTGTTGGAAAGGCTGATCGCACGTTGTGGGGAATCTGAATAGAGGTATAGGATAGTAATCTTTGAATTTAAGACATGACACTTCAATAAAGCACTATATTGGGTTGGTTTCCGTTCTATCGCAGAAATGTCCGGTCTGTTCAAATCATACTTAGTATACTACAGTACCTTGCATGCAAAAATATCCTGCGTTTTCCGAAAACTTCAATCCATGTATGCAGTTGAATTCTAAATTAGATTTTCTATCATTAAATCATGTAAACACAGAAGTGACGTTTTAAGAAAATCTGTTTTCTGATTCAGTTTTCCGAAAGCATTAGCTTTCAGAAAATGCTTTGTCATGTAAACTTACTGAATAACTCAGCCATTGTTAACTTCTCCTCTCTTCAGTGGAGATCCATGTTAATAGAGTTCATTTTCAAGTCCTTCAGCAATATTTCAGTTCTCTTCCAAGTGTGTTGAATTATTGGGTGTTGTTGCTGGTTTAACCCTTTGTGGTCCTATGTCGGACCTGGTCCGACATTGCAATTATTCCTATCCGGTCCATTGTCGGACCCTGTCCAACATCATCAAAAAAATGCAAAAAACGGGTTTCTAGTCGTTTTTTCTCATGAATAGTCATACTTGCCCCTGGCATCACATAGGGGTGGTCATAAGGAAACAAGCTGGTTGTTACTGAATCAGTGCACAGAGATTATCACAGACATTTGCAGAGCTTTTCTGACATGTTATAGTAATAATAATGACTTGGATAGCATTATTGAGGAGTTTGGTGATAAAACGAGTGATCAGGAGATGATTGATCGGTATGTACGATTATTATTATTGTTATTATTTATTTCTCAGCATATGTGAAAGCGATAGCGAACGAAAGGGTGGGGCGGGGCTGGAGATGCCTAGTGAGTGCTTTGTTGATATGCAGGGCCTTTTAAACCCATTTGACTGTGGAAAAAAATACTTTTAAACAGCGCGTCTAAAATTAACTGTGCGTGTGAAAATAAAATGGTCCCGACACGCCTGACGCGCACTTAATAAATGGACTGCAAAGGGTTAATTGGAGCTGGTGCTTTCAAGTTCTTCTTCTGAGCTCCTCTCTCAGTCTCCGAGTCAATTTTATTCTAACAAAGACTGAACTCTCCGTGACCTTGAGATTGTTTTACAAACTTACACACACACACACACACACACACACACACACACACACACTCAGTATCTTGTTGCGTCAAAACAAGATTGGGTTCCCATACATCTAGACATTCAAGGGAGGTACCTGGTTAAGCAGTGGGACTCAGTTTTATCACCTGTCTCCATGGTTACCATACTAGTTCAACTCTCTAAATCAATTTCTTGTACAATTCAAAAGGTGCTGGTGCCATTAAACAGATGTTTACCCCTTTGAATACTCTTGTGGTTACTAATGCTGGCAGCTCCCAGGTCTGCTAGATTTCATAGCTATATCACCATATTAAAGATGGAGAGAGGGAGAGTAGAAAGGACAGAGGGATAGTAGAGATGAGAGGAAGAGTAGAGGGCAGAGGAGGAGAGGGAGAGGACAGAGGACAGTGAGGAGAGAGGTCAGGGAGGAGAGGGAGAGCAGAGGGGGCAGGGTGGAGAAAGGGAGAGTAGAGAGGCCATGGAGGACAGAGGGAGAGTAGAGAGGGGAAGTGGAGAGCAGAGGGGGCAGGGAGGAGATGGAGAGGAGAGAGGGCAGGGTGGAGAAAGGGAGAGGAGAGGTCAGGGTGGAGAGACAAAGTCAAGAGGAGACAAAGCAGGGTGAGAAGTGTGTTGAATTTACATCAAGGGACGTAATGTTAAAACTTTCCTAATGCATTAATAAGACCTCACCTAGAATATTGTGCTCAGTTACCTTGTTACAAAAAGGATATTGCTGCTCTAGAAAGAGTGCAAAAGAGCGACTAGAATTATCCCAGGTTTAAAACATGCAGACAGGTCACAGAATTGAATCTATTCAGTCTTGAACAAAGACGACTACATGGTGATCTGATTCAAGCATTCAAAATTCTAAAAGATATTTTTTTAACGAGGTGACCAGAACTGAACACAATATTCTAGGTGAGGTCTTACTAATGCATTGTAAATTTTTAACATTACTTCCCTTGATTTAAATTGACAATGTCGACCCAGGGGACTTTTTTGACTTGAAAAAAGAAACAAGGACCAGGGGTCACAAATGGAGATTAGATAAAGGGGCATTCAGAACAGAACATAGGAGGCACTTTTTTTTTTTTTATTTTTTTTTTTTCACAGAATTGTGAGGGTCTGGAACCAACTCCCCAGTAATGTTGTTGAAGCCGACACCCTGGGATCCTTCAAGAAACTGCTTGATGAGATTCTGGGATCAATAAACTACTAACAACCAAACGAGGAAGATCGGCCGAATGGCCTCCTCTCATTTGTAAACTTTATGTTCTTGCCCATTGTGGTCCTATGTCGGACCAGGTCCGACATTACAATTTTCCCATTCCGGTCCAATGTTGTACCCTGTCCGACATCATCAAAAAGATGTTAAGAACAGGTCACTAGTCGTTTTTTCTCCGGAAAAAGCAGAGAAAACCATTCAATGGCCGAGTGAGACCGATAGAAACCGAGAGAAGCCGGGGAAAAAAAAGGGGCGGATCTCAGCAATACACATAGCCCCAGCACCACAGAAATAGAATGGACATAAACAAGATAGCTGCTTCTGCATCCAGCGCTCAAAGAATATCACAGACATTTGCAGAGCTTTTTGAGATGTTATAGTGATAAAATAATGACTTGGATCACACTATTGTGGAGTTTGGTGATAAATCAAGTGATCAGGATATGATTTATCGGCATGCAAGACTATGAAGAGGTATGTGAAAAATACAGTGAACAAGGGGTGGGGCGGGGCTGGAGATGAAGTACTGAGTGTCCTGTTGATATGCAGTGTCTTTTAAACCTGTTTTACTGTTAAATAAAATACTTTTAAACAGTGCTTCTAAAATAAACTGCGCGTGTGAAAATAAATTGGACCTGACATGCTGAATAAATGGACCGCAAAGGGCTAGGAGAGAGGAGAGGACAGGGAGGTGAGAGGGAGAGTAGCTAGGGTAGGGCAAGGGAGGAAAGAGGGAGAGAAGAGGGCAAGGGAGGAAAGAGTAGAGACAGCAGCGTGGAGCAAGGGAGAGGACAAGGAGGAGAGGAGAGGGGGCACGGTGAAGAGGGAGAGGAGGGCAGGGGAAGAGAGAGGGTTAGGGTAGGACAGGGGTGGACAGGGAGAGTTGAAATGGCAGGTAGGAGAGAGGGAGAGTGGGATAGGGAGGGGTAGATACAGAAATAAATGGAGAGGAGGCAGAGACATAAGGAGGGGGAGAAAGGGATATGCAAGGAATGTGATTTTAAGTTTTAACATATCAGAGGGAAGGGAGAGGGAAGGGGAGAGGGATCTGAAGATGGAGAGTGGTGGAGGGGAAAGAAAGCTTGACAAAGAGAATCAGACTAAACAATTACAGTAGCAAACTAAATTAGGGACAGAGTGAAAAGGAAAAAAATAGGGGAAAAAACCCAGGAAAACAGATCAGAAATGAATACACACAACAGAGCTTATAGAATATATCCACAACAAATTAACAATTACTGACACAGAGGATAATGAATACACGGAATGAATGAACAATGCAACACAAAATATAAATCAACTAAATAGTACTGAAGTCCCAAAAAGTAACAAAAGAAAAAAAAAATAAAAACGATGGCCAAGTCAATGGAAAGAGCTCACCAAACCGGTATTGAAGTCCAGTTAATTACTTGGGATGAACATGAACAATGATGTAGATGACTTTATGAGATGGAAAACATTGAGAGCGATGAAATGGAGGCTTGATGAAAACTGAGGTTGCAAACATACAACCACACCCTCCAGCAAAAAAAAACACAAAATAAACTACCCTACCTAATTATAATTAAGCAAAAAAACTGTAACTAGACAATAAACTAAAGCAGCAGACAACAAGAAAAACAAAGGCTAAAGAATAATATCTAGCTAACAGTATAAAGATTAGGTTACAAAAGGTAGACAGACTCTCCCACCAGGGTGCTAGCTACAGGAGGAAAAAAAAACACACTCCCAACCCCCCACAATCAGAGAAATAAGAGACAGGTGAAGATTGACTGTGTGAGAGGATTGGTGGATGAAAATTTGAATGGGCCAATGGGGTGAAAGAAAGAAAGAAAGGGATACTGGGAAATGTAGTTTTTATAGGTTGGCCTGGCCAGGCTACTGCCTTTACTTAGAGACAGGTGGGTGAAAATTATACCCACATATGTAGCAACAGTGCTACAAGTGGCATAGACAGAACTGTTCAAAATCGCTTGCTCTATTAAATACAATTGTAAGGACGAAGATTGCATGGTTATTCACAGAGAATCCCTCCCCAAAACAGCGGACATTTTAGTATAATAGGAGCTGATCAGCTTGTTCTACTGTAACGTTCTTTGTTTACTTAAAATAACCACGTGGACATACAAGTGTAGCCAGGCAACCAGAGGGAAACATACGTGTTATAGTTCTGTCGAGCTAGTAAATAAATAAAAAATAAATAAATAAAACTACAATGAGCAGAACTTCAAAAGCGCATCACGTTCTGGCTGTCCCTTTAGAACTGCAGTGCTTTCTGACACTCGTGCTGTCAGTCAGCGAAACGACGTGAAGCAGGCAGCAGTGATGTACTACGCCTGCCGTGTATTTGTGTATTTATGTTTTTGTCTTTTAAATATAACAGGTATGTGCCTCACTTTCCCTCATTAATTCCTACCTAAGGTATTTTCCGTATTGTTTTGTCTTTAATTTAGTTAAATTCATATTTTTAAAATTATATGTATAGTTAAGGAACAAGTGGCCATCGGGTTATTAGCGGCTGCTAGATGGGTGGGTTTATATTAATTTGTGTTGAAGTAATTAGTTAAATTGTCATTTTGTGTTTGTATGATTATTATTTACACTGTATCATTATTATTTATTTTACATTCTCGCTGACACTCATAAGAACATAAGAAAGTTTACAAACAAAAGGAGGCCATTCAGCCCATCTTGCTCGTTTGGTTGTTAGTAGCTTATTGATCCCAGAATCTCATCAAGCAGCTTCTTGAAGGATCCCAGGGTGTCAGCTTCAACAACATTACTGGGGAGTTGGTTCCAGACCCTCACAATTCTCTGTGTAAAAAAGTGCCTCCTAATTTCTGTTCTGAATGTCCCTTTATCTAATCTCCATTTGTGACCCCTGGTCCTTGTTTCTTTTTTCAGATCAAAGAAGTCCCCTGGGTCGACATTGTCTATACCTTTTAGGATTTTGAATGTTTGAATTAGATCGCCGCGTAGTCTTCTTTGTTCAAGACTGAATAGATTCAATTCTTTTAGCCTGTCTGCACACGACATGCCTTTTAAACCCGGGATAATTCTGGTTGATCTTCTTTGCACTCTTTCTAGAGCAGCAATATCCTTTTTGTAACGAGGTGACCAGAACTGAACTGAACTCGTGTCAGACAGCGTTGTAGCAATTCCCATGCTACATAATGTGGGTGTAAGTCTCACCCACCTGTCCCTTTAATTAGGGTCAGTAGCCTGGCCAGGTTAAAACTTCATTTCCCATAGTTCCTTGCAACCACCCTCTGTTCATCCTCTCTCCCCATTGGCTCATTCAGATTTTCACTCCTCTAATCTCAGAGCTCCTTGTAAGCCAATACCTGTTTAAAGCTGGCTGGCTAGGCCAGGAGAGGGACTCCCTTTCTCAGAGGAATCCATTAAACAACAGCATTTTCTCTACTTAAATTTCAGTGAATCCATTACCACCATTAGATAATTCCAGTGCATCCGTTCATTTTCTTTTGTTGCTGCGCTTTGTCTAAACTGCTCTTTTTGTTTTCACTGTTACTTGTTTAAGTTTAGCTGTTTTTCTAGGTCTGTTTAGTGTTTGTTGTTTTATGTGTGACAGCCTCCATTTTTTCCTGATCCTCCTGGTTTTTGCCAAACAACTGTTCACCATTCAACTCAACACTACTGGACAGTCTCAACAGTTTCAACGTACTCAATGTTTTCAACCTTCTACAATCACCATCATTTCGGGACACTTTGCTGGACTGCCTTATTTGTGGGTGAGATCATTTCTTTTTTGTTTGGATTTTTTCTACTTTAATTTGATACTTTGTTTCCTGTATTTTTTCTGTTACTTTGTTATTTTGTTACTTTGTATGGATTTCAATTACCCTGCGATTACTGGACTTGTTGGGCCTACCTGTCATTCTCCCACCATTGCCACAGAGACTGTTAAATGTAATTGTTTCCACAAGACACTGTTTTCATCTGTATCTATTTATTTATCTTTTGTCTATCTGTGTGGGTTGTGTTTGTGAGTGTGGGTTTATTGGAGACCCTCCGGACACCATTCATTTCTACTTTGTGAAACTGTTTAGCCTTCTGTTTGTCCCTACATACTTATCTGTACCATCTTACTTCTTACCTGTTACCTGCAATTATTTGAATTCCTGTCTTATCATTATTCATTTAATTCAGTTGTTCATTTTTTCATTTGTTGACATTATTGTTCAGAATAATAAACTGGTAGTTCGTGAAATTGACACCTCTGACGTCCCTGCTTTCGCTGTCCGTCACTCTTGCTGACTTATTTAACTATAGGAATAGGGCCAGTAGTATCTCCTTAGGGAGGACAGTGCAACTGCTTCTCAGTTGTGCAGAGTGATCGTTACAGCGTAACGGCATGAAGCTGACAGCACTGATGTACTAAGCCTGCCGTGTACTTGTGTATTTATGTTTTTGTCTTTTAAATATAACAGGTAGAACTAATTAAAACAGAGCTGGTTTATTGGACTCGAACAACCTGGTCTGGGTTCATTAATTGAAACAAACAAACAAAAAAGAAACACAACGCAAACAATGTAAATAACAATTATCATCACCCCGCGACCTGATTTTAATTCGAGCTACAGTAATTACTTCACCGGAGTGCTACAATTATGTCAATAGAGAGGGCAAAGCGAGTCCGCTCATTCATAAAATAACTGGGTTTATTATATATTTTATTTTTTACTACAGCCCTGAGAAACGGTAGGCGTTCGGGCTATCCTGGAGGATCATTGGTTTTAGATGGCCTGGCTCCAGCGCGTGAGTTTACCGTTACCTACATTCTAAAATAGAGAAGGGGGGTTACACAGGCATATACAGAACTGTAAACATACCGACACACACACTGTAAGTAGGGTTGCCACATTTTCCACAGACCAAACCCAGACATGCTTCGGAAACAAATTCTGGAAGTGATCACGCAATACCTATAGAGTTTAGTAAGACTGTCTCTCAAATCTCGCATTTCTCTCTCCCTCCTCTTTGTTTTATATGCATGGTGAGTGACCTGTGAATACTTTTTAGCTAAAGCACTTAATTGTAGTAATTTCTTAAAACCCACAACTAATTTGGTATTATATACTGCCCCTGCTAAACGTTACATAAAAGCAGTTTAGTAATACTACTTTTATATTGGAATATTAACTTCAGCTCTTTCTTAAACCTGCTTTAACCCTGTATTAAATACTGTCCCTAATAAAAACTTTAGCTCAGTGTGTTGTTCATGTATGATTTTTACACATAGTAGTTTTGAAATACTCACTATTTATATGAAGTGTTTATGTTTTATTATTTAATGTAGGATGTGTGTTGATATAAATTGGTTTTGATTTGTTGTGGAGTGAATATAATTGCAAATTTTGTGTGTTTGTAATTTATGAGATGTGACTTTTGTTGTTTTACAAAAAACTGGTGTGTTTATATGAGCACTATAGGAAATGCAAATAGTGGAATGTGTAATGCATAAATAGGTTTATATAGTATGGTTAAGAAGTTCTGGTCTGAATAATTGAAGAATACACAGACTGATAGTTAAGTGTTGTATTTATAGTAATTAGATGTCTCTCTTATTGTAGATGTGATTTTTAATAACTTCAATTAAAACTTTGAACTTTTTATAGTGTTGTCCCTCCCTTTTTCTCTAAAGTGTTGAGTAGCTCACTGCTTCGGCCATAATCTTATACCTATTGAACCTTATCTTTTTACCTGTAGTATCCCACTATTAGAACAAAAAATGAAATATCACTGTACTTTGCATTAACCAGCAGGAAAAAAAGTATGTTTGGTCTTAACTAAGGGGTGGTACAAGGTTTGCCTCTTGTGGTGAAATGTAGATGCGTCTTTGGTGAAAAAGGACTGCTTTGGAAAATCTCACCACAAGAGGGTGCTTATGACCAGCGTGCAATGCACTCTCAACGAATCACAAGTAGTTATCAAAATGAATATTAAATCAACATTTATAAAATACTAACTGTTATCCTACAAAAAACACACATGATAAAATGATGCTTTCCAATTTTCACAAGTCTCAAACCGTATCTTGTTCTGCTGTAAAGGCCTGGAAGCCTTAAAGCTGCCTGCAACTTCTAGTTATTATTATTATTATTATTATTATTATTATTATTATTATTATTTTCTGCCAAAACATGCTCAAAAACTCACGAAATTCGGTACACTGGTAGATGCCTATGGGGGATAGTCGGTGATATTCAGCAAATTTACGCAAGTCACATGGTTCGGCAGCCATATTGGATTTAGCGGAATTTGTTAAAACACCTATGTATCCGAAACCGCTTACTGCAGAGTTCTGAAAATTGCTATACATGTTGAGGGATAGTCCATGATTAACTGTTGTTAATATGAAGCTGATTGGTCCTGTGGTTTGGCAACCACATTGATTAATGACATAAAAGTACCAAAAAAATATAAAATCATCTTCTTCTCTGAAACCGCTTATCCGATTGAAACAAAAATTGGAATAAAACATCTCAGTATAGTCATCTGTTATGCTTGTTCAAGGGAAGTCGTTACTGTGAAAATCATGGCGTCCACACTGACATCATCAACATATGCAACTGGCTATAAAACTGCCTATGCTGCACCAAAATGCACGAAATTTGACACGGATGTAGAGGACTATGGGATGTTGTGCCATGGTCAATATGGTGGCCTTAGGTCACATGGCGTGGCAGCCATCTTAGATTTAATGACATTTTTTGTGCAATTTTCAAAAGTCTTGTTCTCATGAACGGTAAAAAGTACAGCTGTGGAAAATTTTGTACATGGTGCGCTCATGTCCACGTTTGATTCTACTTAATGAAAAATGGATCGGTCACATGGTGTGGCAGCTATGTTGGATTTTGCGTAAAACACTTAAACAACAACTCCTCATGAGCCCTTTGGCTGATTGACGTGAATCTTGGGCATATGTTATCTTTGTACTGTCCTCTAAAAAAGTTAGTCAGGAAAAGTTCCTACATAAACAAACATGGCTGCCATGAGCCAATCAATATGGGTGACATGCCAAATTATACCCTGAAATGACACATTCCCACCACTGGGAACAGCTTACCATGGAAATTGAGCAAAAGAAATCTTAAAAGCACCCATTTTTTTTTGGTGGTGTCTGTCAACAACCGTTTCACTAACTCATGTAACTTAAAACACAGTAATTACACTGGAAAGGCTGGCGTTACAAAACTGTACACACTCTCTCACACACACTAAGTATTACAAACAATGACTGAGCTCGGGTAGTACAAGAATGTGTTGTTAACTGATTTTTTTTTCTTTAAAACGCGACTGCACAGAAGATACTCGAAAAAAACATCTTAAAGCAGAACACAATCGAAACAATTACATGTTTAATACATCAGCTTTACAAGTCACACGAATACAGTTTGCTTAAAATTCGTCATATAATTATTTTTGTGACAGAACTGTTTTCAAACAGTCACAAATCCTGCAACCGCCGTGCACATAACATTTAAAAGACGCATGGGGACGGGGGCGACTTTGCAAGCCTATCTTTCACTAACTATTCATTTTAGATAAAGAATAGTATAGACTGAAATTTTCACAATTGCTTGCTTTATAAAATACCATTGTAACGGAGAATCACCCCCAAAAGCAGACATTTTAGTATATCTGTAGCTGAGCAGCTGATCCGTGATCTCGGGCTGTACATAGATGTTATGTAATCTTTTTTTTTTAAACGCTGTTGTAAGTGAACAGAAGCCAAATAAAATAAAATAAAATAAAACTGCACTATTATTTTTAAACCACAACACAATCGAAACAATTACATGTTTAATACATGAGCTTTACAAGTCACATGAATACAGTTTGCTTAAAAATCGTCATATAATTATTTTTACCATAGGCGTAGGAACATATTGGCTAAGTCGGGCTATAGCCCGACTATATTTTGAATTTTTTCAATTGCACGCTTTTGTATGATGTTGTGACGGAAATATAATGAGTTCTGGTTGTAAATCTCCCTCTCGACCTGTGAGGATACAAAGTAGCGAAAGGGAAATGCTTTGGACAGGTTGTCCTGACAGTTCATTCCCTGGGTCGGGAAGTCAATCAGCCTGGAAAAAGACGAGACTCCAGTGCGAGAATGTATTGACCGGGAAGGTAAACGAGGTAGCAGCTGCAGGCAATAGAAACAACTGCAATCGTTTGCCAAGGGGTCATGCATAATCGCATAAAAGGGGCTGGAGTATTGTAAATCTTTTCCTTCGCTTGGGTTTTACGTGGAAACTGGAAGGACCGGAGATTTCCCCAAATAAATAAAGAAAGGAGTTCGTGAGTGTTTTGTTTGTTTCTTTGTCTGTTTAGTAATTGTCTGTGTTTGTACTCACTAGACGGCTAAACACAGATCCGGAGCTGTCGCCAAGGGCCAGCACGAAACCGGATCATCACTGCACTACTGTCACGAATAAACTTTGTTATCAGCACTTGTTTCACTAATAGCATGTAGTATATTGTACCTCACCACAAGCACTGAGAGCACTCACTTTGGAACAGTGATCGTGTGTGTCTAATTGTGTGTGTTTTGTACCGTGTTTATTATTTGCGGGACTGCAACCCTTCGTTTTATTACTGTGCAATACACATTGTTGTGTATTGCCAGCTCTTTATTATTTACTGGCGGGTCATCAGACCATTGGATTATAAAACATTAAAACAATCATTTTCACCCGTACTTTGTTGTCTGTGCGTTCTTGGAAGTACTGTATCCGCACTGCACCTGCTATACACCTGCTACCACTTACCACTTTGCCACAGATGTTTACAGTCTTTTAGAAAAAACGTGCATTTTCAAAACTCAGCATACAAGCATTGTCAGTGTATGTAGAGAGTTATATGTATGGTGACTGATTTGTGAATACTTTCTAGCTAAAGCATTTAACTGTAGCAATTTCTTAAAAGCCACGACTAATTTGGTGTTATATACTGCCCCTGGTAAACGATACATAAAAGCAGTTTAGTAATACTTCTTTTATATTGCAGTATATGTCAGTGATACAATGCAGTAGACTTTGTATAATAGTAGAGGTCTATGAGAAGTTGATGTTTTCGCCACATTTTGCGCGTTTCATAACACGAACACAAATACAGAAACTGCAAAGGGACAGAAAATTATATACAGCCCTTTTAGATAACTATGCTGGCTTTATTAATAAAAAGTATATCATTGTTGGGTATTATAGTATTTAAGTAAATGGAGCTGCATCAGCAGCTTTTCTGTCGTACTGTTGTTTGAGTAGCAGCTATTTACAAAAGCAAGTGATAGTTATAATTAAGACTAAACTAAGAAAACGACAATCGCCAATCCTGAATATATGGCAACGTATCTCCCAGTGCATTATTTAAAAGACGTATGGAGTTTTTTTTTCACTGATCACAATATAATCATTAACCAAGGTGTGCAATATAACTAGCTTATGTGTAATTACGTGATTAAGGTGTGCAATATAACTGGGCTACTATTTATGTGCAAACTATAATGGGTTTATCAAGTGTGCAATATGATATTTTTGATTCAGTTGGATATAATGTTTGTTGGGCCAGATGGTTAACTATTGAGTGCTATAATATAACTTTGGATGTGATTTATTATGAAATAATTTGTCTTTGATTTGAGCCAATTGCACCCCTGATAGCCAGTCGTTACACTATTATCACTTTCTATTACTTTAAAAAATGACCATTAAATGATAGTGGCATTAAAATATACAAGAACCAATACATGCTGTAGACTTTATTTTATATTGAAAAATTAAGAATAGGTCACCACACGCACACACACGCACACAAACTCCACACAGAGTGATTTAGAATTTAAAACAATTAGTTAGCCTCTTCTGTGCATTATTTTCAAAGTATATATGACTGCATACTATTTAGGAGTTTGTGTGCATCCAAATAAAATTTAAATTGGCTACTAACCAATAATTCCAAAATCTGTGCCAAAATTGACACAGTTAGCACAGTTGTGATGATAACGTTTCATCTATAATAACCAATGTGATTAAATTTCAAGATAACTGATTGGAAGCCGTAAAGTTGCTCGCAACTCTAGTTATTATTATTATTATTATTATTATTATAGCCAATCAAATAAATTTTATTTAGAAAGCGCCTTTCATGGCAAGCCATCCCAAGGTGCTTTTAACAAGAAAAAGGACATTTGGAAGCACAATAAAAAGAATATAAACAAATAAATAGGAGCAAAACAGTATAAAAAAAAGAAATATTATGAAGATATGTTCTACACCTGTCCTTTGCTTTAAAATCCTTGGGACAGATAGCAGCCCTGCATCTTGGGATCGGAGTGGCCGGCCAGGCGCATACGGGACTAAAAGATCCTTCAAATAGGCCGGAGCCAAACAGTTTAAGGCTTTATGTGCGATAAGAAGGAACTTAAGTCAATCCTGGACAGCACCTGGAGCCAGTGGAGGGCTAACAATGGGGAAATGTGCTCACTTTTCTGCTAACACTGGGGAATGTGGTCACTTTTCTGCTAGCACTGGGGAATGTGCTCACTTTTCTGCTAACACAGGGGGAATGTGGTCACTTTTCTGCTAACACTGGGGAAATGTGCTCACTTTTCTGCTAACACTGGGGAAATGTGCTCACTTTTCTGCTAACACTGGGGGAATGTGGTCACTTTTCTGCTAACACTGGGGAAATGTGCTCACTTTTCTGCTAACACTGGGGGAATATGTTCACTTTTCTGCTAACACTGGGGGATTGTGCTCCTTTTTTTGTTTTGGTTAGCACCCTGGCTGCACACTGAGACATACACACACACACACACACACACACACACACACACACACACACCCACACACTGAGAAACACACACACTACAACACACACAGTCTCAGTGTGTGTGAGTGTGGCTCAGTGTGTGAGTGTGTGTCTCAGTCACTTCAAGTCATACAAAGAGCATTTCAAGTGGAGCGAAGCGATCAAAAAAAGGCACCAAGTTAGAAGCAAGAATTGTGTGAATCTTGGGCCCCAGCACCTTTCCAATTGTGCCTATTTGCTTGATGCTTGACAAGATTGGCCTAATTGCTTTTCCTAACTTGTACTTTTGTGTTTGATATCACCCCTTTAAATGGCTGTTGTGTTTTTCTAACTTGTTTTTTTACATTGACAATGTTTTTGTTATATATATATATATATATATATATATATATATAAGTCTACACCCCCTTTCAAAATGTTCACCTTTTGTTGCCTTATAGCGTGGAATTAAAAAACATTAAAATAGTTTTTTTTTCATTTATCTACACATCCTACCCTACAACTTCCAATTGAAAAAAAAAATTCTAGAAATTTGTAGAAAATTAATTAAAAAATAAAAACTGAAATAGCTTGGTTGGATAAGTGTCCACCCCCCTTGTAATAGCAATCCTAAATAACCTCAGGTGTAACCAATTGCCTTGAAAATCACACAACAAGTTAAGTGGCCTCCACCTGTGTTAAATTGTAGTAATTCACATGATTTCAGGATAAATTCAGCAGTTCCTGTAGGTTCCCTCTGCTGGGTAGTGCATTTCAAAACAAAGACTCAACCATGAGCACCAAGGCTTTCAAAAGAACTCTGGGACAAAGTTGTTGAAAGGCACAGATCAGGGATGGATATAAAAAATATCAAACCCTAACCCTTGAATATACCTTGGATCACGGTGAAGATGATTATTAAGAAGTGGAAGGTGTATGGCACCACCAAGACCCTGCCTAGATCAGGCTGTCCCTCCAAACTGGATGACCGAGCAAGAAGGAGACTGATCAGAGAGGCTACCAAGAGGCCAATGGCAACTTTGCAAGAGCTACAGGCTTTTATGGCCAAGACTGGTCAAAGTGTGCATGTGACAACAATTTCCCAAGCACTCCACAAATCTGGCGTGTATGGTAGTGTGGCAAGAAAGAAGCCATTACTCAAGAAAGCCCACCTTGAATCCCGTTTGAAGTATGCAAAAAAAACACTCAGGATATTCTGTAGCCATGTGGCAAAAAGTTTTGTGGTCTGATGAAACTAAAATGGAACTTTTTGGCCTAAATGCAAAGCATTATGTTTGGCGCAAACCCAACACAGCGCATCACCCAAAGAACACCATCCCTACTGTGAAGCATGGTGGTGGCAGCATCATGTTATGGGGATGTTTCTCATCGACAGGGACTGGGGCACTTGTCAAGGATATAAGGGAAAATGAATGGAGCAAAGTACAGAGAAGTCCTTGAGGAAAACCTGCTGCCCTTTACAAGCACGCTGAAACTGGGACGGAAGTTCACCTTTCAGCATGACAATGACCAAAAGCACACAGCCAAAACTACACTGAAGTGACTAAGGAACAAAAGGTAAATGTCCTTGAGTGGCCCAGTCAGAGCCCGACCTAAATCCAATCGAAAATTTGTGGCATGACTTGAAGATTGCTGTCCATCAATGCTCAACAAGGAAGTTGACAAAGCTTGAACAGTTTTGTAAAGAAGAATGGTCAAATATTGCCAAATCTAGGTGTGGAAAGTTGGTAGAGACCTATCCCAACAGACCCACAGCTGTAATTGCTGCCAAAGGTGCTTCCACCAAGTATTAACTCAGGGGGGGTGGAGACTTATCCAATTATGATCTTTTAGTTTTGTATTTTTAATATATAACTTTTTTCCCCTTAACAGTGTGGAGTATGGTGTGTAGATAAGTGGAAAAAAATCCTCATTTAAATGTATGAAACTCTGAGGCACTGACACATAAAAATGTGAAAAAAGTTCAAGGGGATGTAGACTTTCTATAGGCACGGTATACATAGGTATAATGGAAGTGTTCTAAAACTTTTGACCGGTAGTGTATATATATATTATGGGGTGCCAAACAGGAAAATATATCGATTTCAATATATATACATTGAACTTTGATATATATAGATTGAACCTTAATTATATATATATATATATATATATATAAGATTTCAGTGAGCATATCTGAATTACTAGCACCACATTTTTCAGTACTACACATTAGTTGGTTGCAGAACATTGACACAAAGGTGTTCCTGAAAGGCCAATAATGTGAACAGCACGAGGTTGGTTGGTCACTTGCCATCTTAAAACAATATATTTTTTTAGCTGAGCATCACAAACTGGATATTCTCAAGAACACACACACCCGGATAATGAGGGTCTCAACTGCCATCTAAAGATTAGCTATTTTCATCTTGGCTAGAATAACTGTACGAAACTCTTGAGTATCGTCTAACATGTAAGAATATAACACACATGCACACGCACACGCACACACACACAGAAAACATTTATTTTGTTTTTATTTTTTCATTTATTTTTCATGCATTGCTTTGTAAATGTTTTCATCTTGACTAAATTAATTGTAAATGTAAAATGAAACAATATAACACCAACACCCACAGCAAACATGTCTTTTTTTTTTTCTTTATTTCATGTTTTTAAACTTTAGCTTTCGTTTTCAGGAACTTTGAGGTGGAGTTCCTCTGTCAAAGAGGCTTCCAACATATGTGGCAGAATGTGATTAGGTGGCTGCAATACGCCCTAGATAAGGACGGTGTAAGCGGTTGTAGATTGCAAGAGAGACAGATTGCAAGAACCCCTCACCCCTTGTTTTTACACACCATGTTTCAACAAGTCATTTTGTAATCCAAAAAATGCCTTAGAAAGTAAATTTAAGATGCCACAAAATAATGGTTTGCAAAGAAAATGCTTTAACATCTGCGTAAATATTTGATTGTATATATATATATATATACACTACTGGTCAAAAGTTTTAGAACACCCCCATTTTTCCAGTTTTTATTGAAATTTAAGCAGTCCAGTGAATAACCTGAAATGGTACAAAGGTAAGCGGTAAACTGCCAGAGGTTAAAAAAAGTTTAGGTTACCAAAACTGAAAAATAATGTGCATTTCAGAGTTATACAAAAGGCCTTTTTCAGGGAACAAGTAATGGGTTAACAACTTACAGCTGTTCTGCAGCAATGGAAGTAAATTAAGCCCTGAAAGTTGATGCTAACAATTCCTACAGGTGTCCCAACTTTTGTTGATTACTTACAAACCCTCTTTCTGTATAAAAGCAGTGTTGGAACAGACTGTGTTACTACACCCTCTTAAGCATTATTTGGACAGTATTGTACTGCAGGAAGTAGTATATTGCTATCATAATGGCGAGAAAAAGGCAATTAACAAAGGAAAACAGACAGACCATTATAACCCTTAAAAGTGTAGGTCTTTCCTTTAGAGAAATTGCAAAGAAAGCCAAGGTGTCAGTGAGTACAGTTTCCTACACCATCAAAAGGCACTTGGAAACTGGAGGAAACTCTGACAGGAAGAGGTCTGGCAGACCCAAAGCCACAACAGAATCAGAAGACAAGTTTGTGAGAGTCAACAGCTTGCGTGATAGGCGGCTCACAGGACAACAGCTTCAAGCACAGCTTAACACTGGTCGAAGTAAGCAAGTCTCAGTTTCAACTGTGAAGAGAAGACTTCGAGCTGCAGGTTTGACAGTTCGAGTGGCAGTAAGAAAGCCATTGCTAAGATGGCAAAATAAGAAAAAGAGGCTTGCCTGGGCCATGAAGCACTGCCAGTTGATTACTGAAGACTGGAAGAAGGTCTTATGGACCGATGAATCAAAATTTGAAATCTTCGGTTCATCACGCAGGGTTTTTGTACGTCGTCGAGTAGGCGAAAGGATGGTTCCTCGGTGTGTGACACCAACTGTCAAACATGGAGGAGGAAGCGTGATGGTCTGGGGCTCTTTTGCTGGATCCAGAGTCGGCGACTTGCACAGAGTGAGTGGCACCCTGAACCAAAACGGCTACCACAGCATTTTGCAGCGCCATGCAATACCCTCTGGTATACGCCTAGTTGGTCAGGGGTTCATCCTACAGCAAGATAATGACCCAAAACATACCTCCAGGCTATGTCAGAACTACCTTAGAAGAAAAGAACAAGGCGGTAGACTTCAAATCACGGAATGGCCAGCACAGTCTCCAGACTTAAACCCCATCGAGCTGGTTTGGGATGAACTGGACAGAAGGGTGAAAGCAAAGCAACCTACAAGTGCAACACATTTGTGGGAACTTCTGCAACAGTGTTGGGAAGAACTTTCCGAACAATATTTGATTTCCATTGTAGAAAGAATGCTACGAGTGTGTTCGGCTGTTATATCTGCAAAAGGTGGCTACTTTGATGAGTCAAAAATTTAGATTAAATTTTGTTAAACAAAACGATTCCATGATTTCTTTTTTTATCTCCAATTGTTTATTTGTTCTACGCTTTAATTTCAGAGTACATTGAGACATTAAACTGCGTAAATTTCAATAAAAACTGGAAAAATGGAAGTGTTCTAAAACTTTTGACCGGTAGTGTATATATATATATTATGGGGTGCCAAACAGGAAAATATATCGATTTCAATATATATACATTGAACTTTGATATATATAGATTGAACCTTAATATATATATATATATATATATATATATATATATATATATATATATATATATATATATATATATATATATATTGACTGGACACATGCACATTGTTAGTAAGTTCAGTGGGGTCCTGATGTTTACTTTGCAATACATTTTATTAAAATAGTACTAAAAATAAAAGTTTTTAAATTTGACAAATAAATAAAATTCTTAAATACAATTATTATTTTTAATTAGGCGCTCCATTTGAGTACTGAGATCCTTTATATACGTGATTAAGAAACTCTGGTATAATGGCTAGTTGGTTTGATACAAGGATAGTAAACAAAAAAAAGTGCTAGCAGACCTTGGCCTCTGCCGACTATTAAAAATACCATGGATGAAAGAGGAACGTTTGCTTCAGCACGACAATCAAACTGTTGAAGAACAAGTCAGCAGTATTTTTAACAGAGGGTGGCCAGACTGTGTTTATGATTTTAAAATATGGTTGATTATTATTATTATTATTATTAGGCTTCCAAGCCACAGGCTGGGGAAGCCTATTGTTTCTGTTAGGATTATTATTATTATTATTATTATTATTATTATTATTTTTCTTTCTTTCGAGACCTCATTGCAGGCTTATGAAATCGGGTGTGTAGGTAGGTGACTATGTGCAGATAACAGGTCAGGTGTCCAAATTTGCGCAAGTCACATTGTTTGGCAGCCATATTGGATTTTGCGGAATTTGTTAAAACGCCTATGTATCGGAAACCGCTTACTGCAGAGTTCTGAAAATTGCTATACATGTTGAGGGATAGTCCATGATTAACTGTTGTTAACATGAAGCTGATTGGTTATGTGGTTTGGCAACCACATAGATTAATGACATAAAAATATGAAATTATCAAAATTCAAACATCTTCTTCTCTGAAACCGCTTATCCGATTGAAACAAAATTGGAATAAAACATCTCAGTATGGTCATTTGTTACGCTTGTTCAAGGGAAGTTGCTACTGTGAAAATCATGGCGTCCACACTGCATGACATCATCAACATATGCAACTGGCTATAAAACTGCCTATGCTGCACCAAAATGCATGAAATTTGACACGGATCTAGAGGACTATGGGATGTTGTGCCATGATCAATATGGCGGCCTTAGGTCACATGGTGTGGCAGCCATCTTAGATGAAATGACATTTTTGTGCAATTTTCAAAAGTCTTGTTCACATGAACGGTAAATAGTACAGCTGTGAAAAATTTTGTACATAGTGTGCTCATGTCCACGATTGATTCTACTTAATGAAAAATGGATCGGTCACATGGTGTGGCAGCTATGTTGGATTTTGCGTAAAACACTTTAACAACAACTCCTCATGAGCCCTTTGGCTGATTGACGTGAATCTTGGGTATACGTTATCTTTGTACTGTCCTCTAAAAAAGTTAGTCAGGAAAAGTTCCTACATAAACAAACATGGTTCCCATGAGCCAATCAATATGGGTGACATGCCAAATTATACCCTGAAATGACACATTCCCACCACTGGGGACAGCTTACCATGGAAATTGAGCAAAAAAAAGTCTTTAAAAAAATCTTAAAGCAGCCATTTTTTGGTGGTGTCTGTCAAGAACCGTTTCACTAACTCATGTAACTTAAAACACAGTGATTACACTGGAAAGGCTGGCGTTACAAAACTGTACACACTCTCTCACACACACTAAGTATTACAAACAATGACTGAGCTCGGGTAGTACAAGAATGTGTTGTTAACCGATTTTTTTTCTTTAAAACGCGACTGCACAGAAGATACTCGAAAAAAACATCTTAAATCAGAACACAATCGAAACAATTACATGTTTAATACATCAGCTTTACAAGTCACACGAATACAGTTTGCTTAAAATTCATCATATAATTATTTTATTAACTATTCACAATTGGAAAGGTAAAATAAAATTTAAATTGGCTACTAACCAATAATTCCAATTTCTGTGCCAAAATTGACACAGTTAGCACAGTTGTGATGATAACGTTTCATCTATAATAACCAATGTGATTAAATTTCACGATAACTGCTTGGAAGCCGTAAACTTGCTCGCAACTCTAGTTATTATTATTATTATTATTATTATTATTATTATTATTATTATTATAGCCAATCAAATAAATTTTATTTAGAAAGCGCCTTTCATGGCAAGCCATCCCAAGGTGCTTTTAACGAGAAAAAGGACAATTGGAAGTACAATAAAAACAATATAAACAAATAAATAGGAGCAAAGCAATATAAAAAAAAAGAAATATTATGAAGATATAAAAGCCCTACTATAAAAGTATGTTTTTAATTTCTTTTTAAGAATTGCCAATGTAGGTGCGTCTCTCACTGTGCATGGTAGAGCATTCCACAGTTCAGGTGCGCTGTGACTGAATGTTCTACACCTGTCCTTTGCTTTAAAATCCTTGGGACAGATAGCAGCCCTGCATCTTGGGATCGGAGTGGCCGGCCAGGCGCATACGGGACTAAAAGATCCTTCAAATAGGCCGGAGCCAAACCGTTTAGGGCTTTATAGGCGATAAGAAGGACAAGTCAATCCTTGACAGCACCGGGAGCCAGTGGAGGGCTAACACTGGGGGAATGTGCTCACTTTTCTGCTAACACTGGGGGAATGTGCTCACTTTTCTGCTAACACTGGGGGAATGTGGTCACTTTTCTGCTAACACTGGGGAAATGTGCTCACTTTTCTGCTAACACTTGGGGATTGTGCTCCCTTTTTTTGTTTTGGTTAGCACCCTGGCTGCACACTGAGACATACACACACACACACACACACACTGAGAAACACACACACTACAACACACACAGTCTCAGTGTGTGTGAGTGTGGCTCAGTGTGTGAGTGTGTGTCTCAGTCACTTCCAGTCATACAAAGAGCATTTCAAGTGGAGCGAAGCGATCAAAAAAAGGCACCAAGTTAGAAGCAAGAATTGTGTGAATCTTGGGCCCCAGCACCTTTCCAATTGTGTCTATTTGCTTGATGCTTGACAAGATTGGCCTAATTGCTTCTCCTAACTTGTACTTTTGTGTTTGATATCACCCCTTTAAACGACTGTTGCGTTTTTCTAACTTGTTTTTTTACATTGACAATGTCTTTGTTATAAATATATATATATATACAATATATATATATGTCTACACCCCCTTTCAAAATCTCCACCTTTTGTTTCCTTATAGCATGGAATTAAAATGCATTAAAATAGTTTTTTTTTCATTTATCTACATATCCTACCCCACAACAAAAAATTCTAGAAATTTGTAGAAAATTAATTAAAAAATAAAAACTTAAATAGCTTGGTTGGATAAGTGTCCACCCCCCTTGTAATAGCAATCCTAAATTAGCTCAGGTGTAAACAATTGCCTTGAAAATCACACAACAAGTTAAGTGGCCTCCACCTGTGTTAAATTGTAGTAATTCACATGATTTCAGGATAAATTCAGCAGTTCCTGTAGGTTCCCTCTGCTGGGTAGTGCATTTCAAAACAAAGACTCAACCATGAGCACCAAGGCGCTTTCAAAAGAACTCCGGGACAAAGTTGTTGAAAGGCACAGATCAGGGGATGGATATAAAAAAATATCAAACCCTAACCCTTGAATATCCCTTGGATCACGGTGAAGATGATTATTAAGAAGTGGAAGGTGTATGGCACCACCAAGACCCTGCCTAGATCAGACCGTCCCTCCAAACTGGATGACCGAGCAAGAAGGAGACTGATCAGAGAGGCTACCAAGAGGCCAATGGCAACTTTGCAAGAGCTACAGGCTTTTATGGCCAAGACTGGTCAAAGTGTGCATGTGACAACAATATCCCAAGCACTCCACAAATCTGGCGTGTATGGTAGTGTGGCAAGAAAGAAGCCATTACTCAAGAAAGCCCACCTTGAATCCCGTTTGAAGTATGCAAAAAAAAACACTCAGGATATTCTGTAGCCATGTGGCAAAAAGTTTTGTGGTCTGATGAAACTAAAATGGAACTTTTTGGCCTAAATGCAAAGCATTATGTTTGGCGCAAACCCAACACAGCGCATCACCCAAAGAACACCATCCCTACTGTGAAGCATGGTGGTGGCAGCATCATGTTATGGGGATGTTTCTCATCGACAGGGACTGGGGCACTTGTCAAGGATATAAGGAAAATGAATGGAGCAAAGTACAGAGAAGTCCTTGAGGAAAACCTGCTGCCCTTTACAAGCACGCTGAAACTGGGACGGAAGTTCACCTTTCAGCATGACAATGACCAAAAGCACACAGCCAAAACTACACTGAAGTGACTAAGGAACAAAAAGGTAAATGTCCTTGAGTGGCCCAGTCAGAGCCCCGACCTAAATCCAATCGAAAATTTGTGGCATGACTTGAAGATTGCTGTCCATCAATGCTCAACAAGGAAGTTGACAAAGCTTGAACAGTTTTGTAAAGAAGAATGGTCAAACAGGAAAATATATCGATTTCAATATATATACATTGAACTTTGATATATATAGATTGAACCTTAATATATATATATATATATATATATATATATATATATATATATATATATATATAAAGATTTCAGTGAGCATATCTGAATTACTAGCACCACATTTTTCAGTACTACACATTAGTTGGTTGCAGAACATTGACACAAAGGTGTTCCTGAAAGGCCAATAATGTGAACAGCACGAGGTTGGTTGGTCACTTGCCATCTTAAAACAATATATTTTTTTAGCTGAGCATCACAAACTGGATATTCTCAAGAAAACACACTCACGCCCGGATAATGAGGGTCTCAACTGCCATCTAAAGTATAGCTATTTTCATCTTGGCTAGAATAACTGCACGAAACTCTTGAGTATCGTCTAACATGTAAGAATATAACACACATGCACACGCACACACACACAGAAAACATTTATTTTGTTTTTATTTTTTCATTTATTTTTCATGCATTGCTTTGTAAATGTTTTCATCTTGACTAAAATAATTGTAAATGTAAAATGAAACAATATAACACCAACACCCACAGCAAACATGTCTTTCTTTTTTTTTCTTTATTTCATGTTTTTAAACTTTAGCTTTCGTTTTCAGGAACTTTGAGGTGGAGTTCCTCTGTCAAAGAGGCTTCGCAACATATGTTGCAGAATGTGATTAGGTGGCTGCAATACGCCCTAGATAAGGACGGTGTAAGCGGTTGTAGATTGCAAGAGAGACAGATTGCAAGAACCCCTCACCCCTTGTTTTTACACACCATGTTTCAACAAGTCATTTTGTAATCCAAAAAATGCCTTAGAAAGTAAATTTAAGATGCCACAAAATAATGGTTTGCAAAGAAAATGCTTTAACATCTGCGTAAATATTTGATTGTGCTGATATATATATATATATATATATATATATATATATATATATATATATATATATATATATATATATATATATACATATACACTACTGGTCAAAAGTTTTAGAACACCCCATTTTTCCAGTTTTTATTGAAATTTAAGCAGTCCAGTGAATAACCTGAAATGTTACAAAGGTAAGCGGTAAACTGCCAGAGGTTAAAAAAAAGTTTAGGTTACCAAAACTGAAAAATAATGTACATTTCAGAGTTATACAAAAGGCCTTTTTCAGGGAACAAGTAATGGGTTAACAACTTACAGCTGTTCTGCAGCAATGGAGGTAAATTAAGCCTTGAAAGTTGATGCTAACAATTCCTACAGGTGTCCCAACTTTTGTTGATTACTTACAAACCCTCTGTCTGTATAAAAGCAGTGTTGGAACAGACTGTGTTACTACACCCTCTTAAGCATTATTTGGACAGTATTGTACTGCAGGAAGTAGTATATTGCTATCATAATGGCGAGAAAAAAGGCAATTAACAAAGGAAAACAGACAGACCATTATAACCCTTAAAAGTGTAGGTCTTTCCTTTAGAGAAATTGCAAAGAAAGCCAAGGTGTCAGTGAGTACAGTTTCCTACACCATCAAAAGGCACTTAGAAACTGGAGGAAACTCTGACAGGAAGAGGTCTGGCAGACCCAAAGCCACAACAGAATCAGAAGACAAGTTTGTGAGAGTCAACAGCTTGCGTGATAGGCGGCTCACAGGACAACAGCTTCAAGCACAGCTTAACACTGGTTGAAGTAAGCAAGTCTCAGTTTCAACTGTGAAGAGAAGACTTCGAGCTGCAGGTTTGACAGTTCGAGTGGCAGTAAGAAAGCCATTGCTAAGATGGCAAAATAAGAAAAAGAGGCTTGCCTGGGCCATGAAGCACTGCCAGTTGATTACTGAAGACTGGAAGAAGGTCTTATGGACCGATGAATCAAAATTTGAAATCTTCGGTTCATCACGCAGGGTTTTGTGCGTCGTCGAGTAGGCGAAAGGATGGTTCCTCGGTGTGTGACACCAACTGTCAAACATGGAGGAGGAAGCGTGATGGTCTGGGGCTCTTTGCTGGATCCAGAGTCGGCGACTTGCACAGAGTGAGTGGCACCCTGAACCAAAACGGCTACCACAGCATTTTGCAGCGCCATGCAATACCCTCTGGTATACGCCTAGTTGGTCAGGGGTTCATCCTACAGCAAGATAATGACCCAAAACATACCTCCAGGCTATGTCAGAACTACCTTAGAAGAAAAGAACAAGACGGTAGACTTCAAATCACGGAATGGCCAGCACAGTCTCCAGACTTAAACCCCATCGAGCTGGTTTGGGATGAACTGGACAGAAGGGTGAAAGCAAAGCAACCTACAAGTGCAACACATTTGTGGGAACTTCTGCAACAGTGTTGGGAAGAACTTTCCGAACAATATTTGATTTCCATTGTAGAAAGAATGCTACGAGTGTGTTCGGCTGTTATATCTGCAAAAGGTGGCTACTTTGATGAGTCAAAAATTTAGATTAAATTTTGTTAAACAAAACGATTCCATGATTTCTTTTTTTATCTCCAATTGTTTATTTGTTCTACGCTTTAATTTCAGAGTACATTGAGACATTAAACTGCGTAAATTTCAATAAAAACTGGAAAAATGGAAGTGTTCTAAAACTTTTGAACGGTAGTGTATATATATATTATGGGGTGCCAAACAGGAAAATATATCGATTTCAATATATATACATTGAACTTTGATATATATAGATTGAACCTTATATATATATATATATATATATCTTTTATATATATATATATATATATATATATATATATATATATATATATATATATATATATATATATATATTGACTGGACACATGCACATTGTTAGTAAGTTCAGTGGGGTCCTGATGTTTACTTTGCAATACATTTTATTAAAATAGTACTAAAAATAAAAGTTTTTAAATTTGACAAATAAATAAAATTCTTAAATACAATTATTATTTTTAATTAGGCGCTCCATTTGAGTACTGAGATCCTTTATATACGTGATTAAGAAACTCTGGTATAATGGCTAGTTGGTTTGATACAAGGATAGTAAACAAAAAAAAGTGCTAGCAGACCTTGGCCTCTGCCGACTATTAAAAATACCATGGATGAAAGAGGAACGTTTGCTTCAGCACGACAATCAAACTGTTGAAGAACAAGTCAGCAGTATTTTTAACAGAGGGTGGCCAGACTGTGCTTATGATTTTAAAATATGGTTGATTATTATTATTATTATTATTATTAGGCTTCCAAGCCACAGGCTGGGGAAGCCTATTGTTTCTGTTAGGATTATTATTATTATTATTATTATTATTATTATTTTTCTTTCTTTCGAGACCTCATTGCAGGCTTATGAAATCGGGTGTGTAGGTAGGTGACTGTGCAGATAACTGGTCAGGTGTCCAAATTTGCGCAAGTCACATTGTTTGGCAGCCATATTCGATTTTGCGGAATTTGTTAAAACGCCTATGTATCGGAAACCGCTTACTGCAGAGTTCTGAAAATTGCTATACATGTTGAGGGACAGTCCATGATTAACTGTTGTTAATATGAAGCTGATTGGTTATGTGGTTTGGCAACCACATAGATTAATGACATAAAAATATGAAATTATCAAAATTCAAACATCTTCTTCTCTGAAACCGCTTATCCGATTGAAACAAAAATTGGAATAAAACATCTCAGTATGGTCATTTGTTACGCTTGTTCAAGGGAAGTTGCTACTGTGAAAATCATGGCGTCCACACTGCATGACATCATCAATATATGCAACTGGCTATAAAACTGCCTATGCTGCACCAAAATGCATGAAATTTGACACGGATCTAGAGGACTATGGGATGTTGTGCCATGGTCAATATGGCGGCCTTAGGTCACATGGTGTGGCAGCCATCTTAGATGTAATGACATTTTTGTGCAATTTTCAAAAGTCTTGTTCTCATGAACGGTAAATAGTACAGCTGTGAAAAATTTTGTACGTAGTGTGCTCATGTCCACGATTGATTCTACTTAATGAAAAATGGATCGGTCACATGGTGTGGCAGCTTATGTTGGATTTTGCGTAAAACACTTTAACAACAACTCCTCATGAGCCCTTTGGCTGATTGACGTGAATCTTGGGTATACGTTATCTTTGTACTGTCCTCTAAAAAAGTTAGTCAGGAAAAGTTCCTACATAAACAAACATGGTTCCCATGAGCCAATCAATATGGGTGACATGCCAAATTATACCCTGAAATGACACATTCCCACCACTGGGGACAGCTTACAATGGAAATTGAGCAAAAAAAAGTCTTTAAAAAAATCTTAAAGCAGCCATTTTTTTTTTGGTGGTGTCTGTCAAGAACCGTTTCACTAACTCATGTAACTTAAAACACAGTGATTACACTGGAAAGGCTGGCGTTACAAAACTGTACACACTCTCTCACACACACTAAGTATTACAAACAATGACTGATAACTGCTTGGAAGCCGTAAACTTGCTCGCAACTCTAGTTATTATTATTATTATTATTATTATTATTATTATTATTATTATTATTATGTTTATTATTATTATTATTATTATTATAGCCAATCAAATAAATTTTATTTAGAAAGCGCCTTTCATGGCAAGCCATCCCAAGGTGCTTTTAACGAGAAAAAGGACAATTGGAAGTACAATAAAAACAATATAAACAAATAAATAGGAGCAAAGCAATATAAAAAAAAGAAATATTATGAAGATATAAAAGCCCTACTATAAAAGTATGTTTTTAGTTTCTTTTTAAGAATTGCCAATGTAGGTGCGTCTCTCACTGTGCATGGTAGAGCATTCCACAGTTCAGGTGCGCTGTGACTGAATGTTCTACACCTGTCCTTTGCTTTAAAATCCTTGGGACAGATAGCAGCCCTGCATCTTGGGATCGGAGTGGCCGGCCAGGCGCATACGGGACTAAAAGATCCTTCAAATAGGCCGGAGCCAAACCGTTTAGGGCTTTATAGGCGATAAGAAGGACAAGTCAATCCTTGACAGCACCGGGAGCCAGTGGAGGGCTAACACTGGGGGAATGTGCTCACTTTTCTGCTAACACTGGGGGAATGTGCTCACTTTTCTGCTAACACTGGGGGAATGTGGTCACTTTTCTGCTAACACTGGGGAAATGTGCTCACTTTTTTTGTTTTGGTTAGCACACTGGCTGCACACTGAGACATACACACACACACACACACACAGACACACACACACACACACTGAGAAACACACACACTACAACACACACAGTCTCAGTGTGTGTGAGTGTGGCTCAGTGTGTGAGTGTGTGTCTCAGTCACTTCAAGTCATACAAAGAGCATTTCAAGTGGAGCGAAGCGATCAAAAAAAGGCACCAAGTTAGAAGCAAGAATTGTGTGAATCTTGGGCCCCAGCACCTTTCCAATTGTGCCTATTTGCTTGATGCTTGACAAGATTGGCCTAATTGCTTCTCCTAACTTGTACTTTTGTGTTTGATATCACCCCTTTAAATAGCTGTTGCGTTTTTTCTAACTTGTTTTTTTACATTGACAATATTTTTGATATATATATATATATATATATATAAGTCTACACCCCCTTTCAAAATTTTCACCTTTTGTTGCCTTATAGCATGGAATTAAAATGCATTAAAATAGTGTTTTTTTCATTTATCTACACATCCTACCCCACAACAAAAAATTCTAGAAATTTGTAGAAAATTAATTAAAAAATAAAAACTGAAATAGCTTGGTTGGATAAGTGTCCACCCCCCTTGTAATAGCAATCCTAAATTAGCTCAGGTGTAAACAATTGCCTTGAAAATCACACAACAAGTTAAGTGGCCTCCACCTGTGTTAAATTGTAGTAATTCACATGATTTCAGGATAAATTCAGCAGTTCCTGTAGGTTCCCTCTGCTGGGTAGTGCATTTCAAAGCAAAGACTCAACCATGAGCACCAAGGCGCTTTCAAAAGAACTCCGGGACAAAGTTGTTGAAAGGCACAGATCAGGGGATGGATATAAAAAAATATCAAACCCTAACCCTTGAATATCCCTTGGATCACGGTGAAAACAATTATTAAGAAGTGGAAGGTGTATGGCACCACCAAGACCCTGCCTAGATCAGGCTGTCCCTCCAAACTGGATGACCGAGCAAGAAGGAGACTGATCAGAGAGGCTACCAAGAGGCCAATGGCAACTTTGCAAGAGCTACAGGCTTTTATGGCCAAGACTGGTCAAAGTGTGCATGTGACAACAATATCCCAAGCACTCCACAAATCTGGCGTGTATGGTAGTGTGGCAAGAAAGAAGCCATTACTCAAGAAAGCCCACCTTGAATCCCGTTTTGAAGTATGCAAAAAAAACACTCAGGATATTCTGTAGCCATGTGGCAAAAAGTTTTGTGGTCTGATGAAACTAAAATGGAACTTTTTGGCCTAAATGCAAAGCATTATGTTTGGCGCAAACCCAACACAGCGCATCACCCAAAGAACACCAACCCTACTGTGAAGCATGGTGGTGGCAGCATCATGTTATGGGGTTGTTTCTCATCGACAGGGACTGGGGCACTTGTCAAGGATATAAGGGAAAATGAATGGAGCAAAGTACAGAGAAGTCCTTGAGGAAAACCTGCTGCCCTTTACAAGCACGCTGAAACTGGGACGGAAGTTCACCTTTCAGCATGACAATGACCAAAAGCACACAGCCAAAACTACACTGAAGTGACTAAGGAACAAAAAGGTAAATGTCCTTGAGTGGCCCAGTCAGAGCCCCGACCTAAATCCAATCGAAAATTTGTGGCATGACTTGAAGATTGCTGTCCATCAATGCTCAACAAGGAAGTTGACAAAGCTTGAACAGTTTTGTAAAGAAGAATGGTCAAATATTGCCAAATCTAGGTGTGGAAAGTTGGTAGAGACCTATCCCAACAGACCCACAGCTGTAATTGCTGCCAAAGGTGCTTCCACCAAGTATTAACTCAGGGGGGGTGGAGACTTATCCAATTATGATCTTTTAGTTTTGTATTTTTAATATATAACTTTTTTCCCCTTAACAGTGTGGTATGGTGTGTAGATAAGTGGAAAAAAATCCTCATTTAAATGTATGAAACTCTGAGGCACTGACACATAAAAATGTGAAAAAAGTTCAAGGGGATGTAGACTTTCTATAGGCACGGTATACATAGGTATAATGGAAGTGTTCTAAAACTTTTGACCGGTAGTGTATATATATATTATGGGGTGCCAAACAGGAAAATATATCGATTTCAATATATATACATTGAACTTTGATATATATAGATTGAACCTTAATTATATATATATATATACAGTACTGTGCAAAAGTTTTAGGCAGGTGTGAAAAAATGCTGTAAAGTAAGAATGCTTTCAAAAATAGACATGTTAATAGATTATATTTATCAATTAACTAAATGCAAAGTGAGTGAACAGAAGAAAAATCTAAATCAAATCCATATTTGGTGTGACAACCCTTTGCCTTCAAAACAGCATCAATTCTAGGTACACTTGCACAAAGTCAGGGATTTTGTAGGCATATAGTCAGGTGTATGATTAAACAATTATACCAAACAGGTGCTAATGATCATCAATTCAATATGTAGGTTGAAACACCATCATTAACTGAAACAGAAACAGCTGTGTAGGAGGAATAAAACTGGGTGAGGAACAGCCAAACTCAGCTAACAAGGTGAGGTTGCTGAAGACAGTTTACTGTCAAAAGTCATATACCATGGCAAGACTGAGCACAGCAACAAGACAAAAGGTAGTTATACTGCATCAGCAAGGTCTCTCCCAGGCAGAAATTTCAAGGCAGACAGGGGTTTCCAGATGTGCTGTCCAAGCTCTTTTGAAGAAGCACAAAGATACGGGCAACGTTGAGGACCGTAGGCGCAGTGGTCGGCCAAGGAAACTTACTGCAGCAGATGAAAGACACATCATGCTTACTTCCCTTCGCAATCGGAAGATGTCCAGCAGTGCCATCAGCTCAGAACTGGCAGAAAACAGTGGGACCCTGGTACACCCATCTACTGTCCGGAGAAGTCTGGTCAGAAGTGGCCTTCATGGAAGACTTGCGGCCAAAAAGCCATACCTCCGACGTGGAAACAAGGCCAAGCGACTCAACTATGCACGAAAACACAGGAACTGGGGTGCAGAAAAATGGCAGCAGGTGCTCTGGACTGATGAGTCAAAATTTGAAATATTTGGCTGTAGCAGAAGGCGGTTTGTTCGCCAAAGGGCTGGAGAGCGTACGAATGAGTGTCTGCAGGCAACAGTGAAGCATGGTGGAGGTTTCTTGCAAGTTTGGGGCTGCATTTCTGCAAATGGAGTTGGGGATTTGGTCAGAATTAATGGTCTCCTCAATGCTGAGAAGTACAGGCAGATATTTATCCATCATGCAATACCATCAGGGAGGCATCTGATTGGCCCCAAATTTATTCTGCAGCATGACAACGACCCCAAACATACAGTGAAAGTCATTAAGAACTATCTTCAGTGTAAAGAAGAACAATGAGTCCTGGAAGTGATGGTATTGCCCCCACAGAGCCCTGATCTCAACATCATCGAGTCTGTCTGGGATTACATGAAAAGAGAGAAGCAACTGAGGCTGCCTAAATCCACAGAAGAACTGTGGTTAGTTCTCCAAGATGTTTGGGCCAACCTACCTGCCGAGTTCCTTCAAAAACTGTGTGCAAGTGTACCTAGAAGAATTGATACTTGATGCTGTTTTGAAGGCAAAGGGTGGTCACACCAAATATGGATTTGATTTAGATTTTTCTTCTGTTCACTCACTTTGCATTTAGTTAATTGATAAATATAATCTATTAACATGTCTATTTTTGAAAGCATTCTTACTTTACAGCATTTTTTCACACCTGCCTAAAACTTTTGCACAGTACTGTATATATATATATATATATATATATATACACTACTGGTCAAAAGTTTTAGAACACCCCCATTTTTCCAGTTTTTATTAAAATTTAAGCAGTCCAGTGAATAACCTGAAATGTTACAAAGGTAAGCGGTAAACTGCCAGAGGTTAAAAAAAAAGTTTAGGTTACCAAAAACTGAAAAATAATGTACATTTCAGAGTTATACAAAAAGGCCTTTTTCAGGGAACAAGTAATGGGTTAACAACTTACAGCTGTTCTGCAGCAATGGAAGTAAATTAAGCCCTGAAAGTTGATGCTAACAATTCCTACAGGTGTCCCAACTTTTGTTGATTACTTACAAACCCTCTGTCTGTATAAAAGCAGTGTTGGAACAGACTGTGTTACTACACCCTCTTAAGCATTATTTGGACAGTATTGTACTGCAGGAAGTAGTATATTGCTATCATAATGGCGAGAAAAAGGCAATTAACAAAGGAAAACAGACAGACCATTATAACCCTTAAAAGTGTAGGTCTTTCCTTTAGAGAAATTGCAAAGAAAGCCAAGGTGTCAGTGAGTACAGTTTCCTACACCATCAAAAGGCACTTGGAAACTGGAGGAAACTCTGACAGGAAGAGGTCTGGCAGACCCAAAGCCACAACAGAATCAGAAGACAAGTTTGTGAGAGTCAACAGCTTGCGTGATAGGCGGCTCACAGGACAACAGCTTCAAGCACAGCTTAACACTGGTCGAAGTAAGCAAGTCTCAGTTTCAACTGTGAAGAGAAGACTTCGAGCTGCAGGTTTGACAGTTCGAGTGGCAGTAAGAAAGCCATTGCTAAGATGGCAAAATAAGAAAAAGAGGCTTGCCTGGGCCATGAAGCACTGCCAGTTGATTACTGAAGACTGGAAGAAGGTCTTATGGACCGATGAATCAAAATTTGAAATCTTCGGTTCATCACGCAGGGTTTTGTACGTCGTCGAGTAGGCGAAAGGATGGTTCCTCGTGTGTGACACCAACTGTCAAACATGGAGGAGGAAGCGTGATGGTCTGGGGCTCTTTGCTGGATCCAGAGTCGGCGACTTGCACAGAGTGAGTGGCACCCTGAACCAAAACGGCTACCACAGCATTTTGCAGCGCCATGCAATACCCTCTGGTATACGCCTAGTTGGTCAGGGGTTCATCCTACAGCAAGATAATGACCCAAAACATACCTCCAGGCTATGTCAGAACTACCTTAGAAGAAAAGAACAAGACAGTAGACTTCAAATCACGGAATGGCCAGCACAGTCTCCAGACTTAAACCCCATCGAGCTGGTTTGGGATGAACTGGACAGAAGGGTGAAAGCAAAGCAACCTACAAGTACAACACATTTGTGGGAACTTCTGCAACAGTGTTGGGAAGAACTTTCCGAACAATATTTGATTTCCATTGTAGAAAGAATGCTACGAGTGTGTTCGGCTGTTATATCTGCAAAAGGTGGCTACTTTGATGAGTCAAAAATTTAGATTAAATTTTGTTAAACAAAACGATTCCATGATTTCTTTTTTTATCTCCAATTGTTTATTTGTTCTACGCTTTAATTTCAGAGTACATTGAGACATTAAACTGCGTAAATTTCAATAAAAACTGGAAAAATGTAAGTGTTCTAAAACTTTTGATCGGTAGTGTATATATATATTATGGGGTGCCAAACAGGAAAATATATCGATTTCAATATATATACATTGAACTTTGATATATATAGATTGAACCTTAATTATATATATATATATATATATATATATATATATATATATATATATATATATATATATATATATATATATATTGACTGGACACATGCACATTGTTAGTAAGTTCAGTGGGGTCCTGATGTTTACTTTGCAATACATTTTATTAAAATAGTACTAAAAATAAAAGTTTTTTAAATTTGACAAATAAATAAAATTCTTAAATACAATTATTATTTTTAATTAGGCTCCATTTGAGTACTGAGATCCTTTATATCGTGATTAAGAAACTCTGGTATAATGGCTAGTTGGTTTGATACAAGGATAGTAAACAAAAAAAAGTGCTAGCAGACCTTGGCCTCTGCCGACTATTAAAAATACCATGGATGAAAGAGGAACGTTTGCTTCAGCACGACAATCAAACTGTTGAAGAACAAGTCAGCAGTATTTTTAACAGAGGGTGGCCAGACTGTGTTTATGATTTTAAAATATGGTTGATTATTATTATTATTATTATTATTAGGCTTCCAAGCCACAGGCTGGGGAAGCCTATTGTTTCTGTTAGGATTATTATTATTATTATTATTATTATTATTTTTCTTTCTTTCGAGACCTCATCACAGGCTTATGAAATCGGGTGTGTAGGTAGGTGACTATGTGCAGATAACAGGTCAGGTGTCCAAATTTGCGCAAGTCACATTGTTTGGCAGCCATATTGGATTTTGCGGAATTTGTTAAAACGCCTATGTATCGGAAACCGCTTACTGCAGAGTTCTGAAAATTGCTATACATGTTGAGGGATAGTCCATGATTAACTGTTGTTAACATGAAGCTGATTGGTTATGTGGTTTGGCAACCACATAGATTAATGACATAAAAATATGAAATTATCAAAATTCAAACATCTTCTTCTCTGAAACCGCTTATCCGATTGAAACAAAAATTGGAATAAAACATCTCAGTATGGTCATTTGTTACGCTTGTTCAAGGGAAGTTGCTACTGTGAAAATCATGGCGTCCACACTGCATGACATCATCAACATATGCAACTGGCTATAAAACTGCCTATGCTGCACCAAAATGCATGAAATTTGACACGGATCTAGAGGACTATGGGATGTTGTGCCATGATCAATATGGCGGCCTTAGGTCACATGGTGTGGCAGCCATCTTAGATGAAATGACATTTTTGTGCAATTTTCAAAAGTCTTGTTCACATGAACGGTAAATAGTACAGCTGTGAAAAATTTTGTACATAGTGCGCTCATATCCACGATTGATTGTACTTAAGAAAAAATGGATTGGTCACATGGTGTGGCAGCTATGTTGGATTTTGCGTAAAACACTTTAACAACAACTCCTCATGAGCCCTTTGGCTGATTGACGTGAATCTTGGGTATACGTTATCTTTGTACTGTCCTCTAAAAAAGTTAGTCAGGAAAAGTTCCTACATAAACAAACATGGTTCCCATGAGCCAATCAATATGGGTGACATGCCAAATTATACCCTGAAATGACACATTCCCACCACTGGGGACAGCTTACAATCGAAATTGAGCAAAAAAAAGTCTTTAAAAAAATCTTAAAGCAGCCATTTTTTTTTGGTGGTGTCTGTCAAGAACCGTTTCACTAACTCATGTAACTTAAAACACAGTGATTACACTGGAAAGGCTGGCGTTACAAAACTGTACACACTCTCTCACACACACTAAGTATTACAAACAATGACTGAGCTCGGGTAGTACAAGAATGTGTTGTTAACCGATTTTTTTTCTTTAAAACGCGACTGCACAGAAGATACTCGAAAAAACATCTTAAATCAGAACACAATCGAAACAATTACATGTTTAATACATCAGCTTTACAAGTCACACGAATACAGTTTGCTTAAAATTCATCATATAATTATTTTATTAACTATTCACAATTGGAAAGGTAAAATAAAATTTAAATTGGCTACTAACCAATAATTCCAATTTCTGTGCCAAAATTGACACAGTTAGCACAGTTGTGATGATAACGTTTCATCTATAATAACCAATGTGATTAAATTTCACGATAACTGCTTGGAAGCCGTAAACTTGCTCGCAACTCTAGTTATTATTATTATTATTATTATTATTATTATTATTATTATTATAGCCAATCAAATAAATTTTATTTAGAAAGCGCCTTTCATGGCAAGCCATCCCAAGGTGCTTTTAACGAGAAAAAGGACAATTGGAAGTACAATAAAAACAATATAAACAAATAAATAGGAGCAAAACAATATAAAAAAAGAAATATTATGAAGATATAAAAGCCCTACTATAAAAGTATGTTTTTAATTTCTTTTTAAGAATTGCCAATGTAGGTGCGTCTCTCACTGTGCATGGTAGAGCATTCCACAGTTCAGGTGCGCTGTGACTGAATGTTCTACACCTGTCCTTTGCTTTAAAATCCTTGGGACAGATAGCAGCCCTGCATCTTGGGATCGGAGTGGCGGCCAGGCGATACG
>CM060275.1:1352393-1396080 GCA_030684275.1 Acipenser oxyrinchus oxyrinchus
TTTCTAACTTCCTTTCTGACTTGTGTTTGCTGTTCCAAGTACTCTTTCTGTGTACTTTGTTTTGGTCCCTTTTAAATGCTCTGCAAAGTGCCTTTTTTCGCTGAATATTTTTTTTAATTGATCTATTAAACCATTTTGGCTATTTTGTTTTAGATTTAGATTTGTCTACTTTTGGGATATAATTGTTTTGCGCCTCTAGTACTAATTTTTTTTTTAAAAAAGCCATCTTTTTTCTGTGGATGTTTTCTCTATTTTACTCCAATCTACTTCTGTTAGTCTCTGTTTCATACCTTCATAGTTCGCTTTTCTAAAATTGTAAACCTTAGCTTTAGTCATTACTTTTTGGGTTTTAAAAATCATCTTCAAATGAGACCATGTTGTGGTCTGAGTTTGCCAATGGCTCTCTGACCTCTTTTTTAGTTATTCTGTCTTCATTATTTGAAAAGACTAAATTAAGGCATGCCTCCCCTCTGGTCGGTGCCTTGACAAATTGCATTAGGAAGCAGTCATTTGTCATTTCCACCATTTCAATTTCATCAGTCGTGCTCCCAACCAGGTTTTCCCATTTTATATGGGGGATGTTGAAATCCCCCATTAGTATGGCTTCTCCTTTTCCACACACGCATTTCTAATGTCATTGTATAACAGATTATTTTGCTTGCCATCTGAATTTGGCGTTCTATAGCATGCTCCTATTATTATGCCATTTGAATTTGTGTCCATTATTCTGACCCATATTGATTCTGCATTGTTTTCTTTGTCCTGATTTAACACCTGGGCTTCAAGACTATTTCTTATGTATAGCGCTACCCCTCCGCCTCTTCTGTCCTGCCTGTCTTTCCTATACAGTGTGTACCCACTAATATTATATTCGTCTCCATCACACTCAGACATCCAAGTTTCTGTAACACCTATCACATCATAGTTACTTGTTAGTGCAGTAGCTTCAAGTTCTAACATTTTGTTTCTGAGACTTCTAGCATTAAGATAAATACATTTAATAGTTGTCTTACCTGAGTTGCTGCCCTTGTTTTGATGTGGTCTCCCTTCTGTTTTTTTTGTTTTCTCCCCCCTTCCTTTCTAGTTTAAATGCTTCTGGACCTCCTCAAGGATCCTTTCTCCGAGTAGATTGGTTCCCTTTTTGTTTAAGTGCAGTCCGTCCCACCTATATAGATAGTCCTTGTTGTAGATTATATCAAAGCATTTTTACTGGGCCACCAAAATAGTGTTAAGTGGACCAAGAGTTAGCCATCTTAGAAATTAAATGTGTATTGTTGGTTCACAGAAGATACCAACAATGTGAAAAGGAAAATAAAAAATGGGACATGGCATTTTTTCCAAGCAAAGCAGTGTAAGTGTTGATTGCATTGTTTTTGATCAAATAAACTTGTAATCACAGCCATAAATATCAGACCATTACCATCCTTTTTAAAAGTATTAAACGTACTAGATAATTGTGGTTAGGAAATAATAAAACTTTCTTTCTATGCCAGTTCTTATTTTACAATGTGTCCACATCTTTCATGATAAAACATTTAACCTAGATAGCAATATCTTAATTTCAAACAGTCTGTAAAACTATATCGCTAGAATTGTATTCTTCCTCTTTTTCATTATATTATTATTACAACTATTTCATTCAATTTTACATGCCTATCTGTAAAGTAAGAATCCCTATTTCTAAGGTGATTTAGACAGAGGTGTGTGGCAGGTTGACTGTAAGAGTGACTTCAGGCAGACCAGAAAGTAAACAGGCAGGTAGGTGCGGGCAAACGAGACGCGATTGCGCTCGTGGTTTTTAATAACAAAACTAAAAAAGGCACGATGGCCAAAATAAACCAACACTAAACAAATTCAAAAAGCACAAAACAAATACAGTGCCGGTTGGTAGCAGTTGCTTCTCGTATACATTCAGTTTAGCACAGTACTCCAGTCTCTCTCTGGTTATATCTGCCTGATGAGCTTGGAGCGGGTCCTCTTATCTTGTGGCTGGAGCCTTAATTAACTATTAATAAAACAATGACCTTGTTAAGGCTCCAGCCACATTCTCATTAGTTTAATAAAACAATACGGCTCTTCGCCGGTCATATAATGTTCCTAGAGTAAGTATTCACCCCCCCCCCTTGGACGTTTTCACAGTTTGTTGTGTTACAACCTGAAATTTTGATGCATTTAAATGGGATTTTTTTCCCTTTGATTTACACAACCTACTCAACACTTTGAAGAGGCAAGAGAATTTTTATTGTGAAACAACTGTGGCAGGATGGCTTGCAGTGGTGAGGTGTGGTGACGTCACGGACCAGGAAGTAACTGAACCAAAACAATGGATGGGCGGGTGAAACTGAACGCAACGGCGTTCAGCTGAATTTATTAACAAACAAAACAAACGATTTGAACAAAACAACAAAAACAAAAGGGCACGAGGGCCAAACGAATAAACAGAAACAAGTATATCTTATTATATAGCAATTGTTCGTGATATTCTCCTGGCTCTCTCTCTCCGTTCCCCGTACTCTCCTCTCTATACTCAACCCCGCAGCACGGTCAGCTGCAGGTTCTTATACTCTGGCCGTGGGGTTAACTAGCTGTTAATGATCTTATTACCCCTCGGCCACAGTCTGCACGAGTTTAGTAAGGATGCGTGACTGTCAGCTAGTTAAATAATCAGCAGCTGATCAGCCACACATCCTCACAAGGTTTTAAATATAAATACAATAACAAAAGACGCGGTGCTTTTTATCTGCGCCGCAAACAAAAATACAAATAATAATAAATAAATATACAGGGGCAGGACACTATGCCACACATGCCCCCCCTTGTGCACAGCACACATGGCCTTTTCGGCCACCTCCCCCCTTAGTCCCTAAAGTCCCGGCTAGTAGTCCCGGCCCAGGAACAGGGGAAGCAAGGTGTCTCTGGGGGCGGCCACGGCGGGATGTCCTCCTCCCACCCCAACAACTGTAGCGTTCCAGTGGACCACGCACAGGCCGGCTCCTCTGACCAAGGAAATTTTGGGGGTGGTCTCCAGACCTGTTCCCCCTTCTTCATGGACGGCAGCTCCCCTCCGTGGGGCTCCGGCCACCCTTTCTCCTGCAGCGAAATTGCTGCGGGGGGAGCTGGTCTCCTGACCTCCCCCCCCCCTTCTTCATGGCTGGCAGCTGCCCTTCATGGGGCTCCAGCCACAGTATTTCCTGCCGTGAAAGTGCGGCTGGGGGAGCTGGTCTTTGACCTCCTCCCCCTTCTTCGTGCCCGGCAGCTGCCCTTCATGGGGCTCCAGCTACAGTATTTCCTGCCGCGAAAGTGCGGCTGGGGGAGCTGGTCTCCTGACCTCCCCCCCCTTTTCCGTGGCTGGCAGCTCCCCTTCATGGGGCTCCAGCCACAGTATTTCCTGCCGCATGGCAGGACTTGTAGCGACCCCAGGCAAAACAGGACCGGAGGCGAACTCGGGATGGGAGCCCCTGGCCATGGAGGTGGCACAGGGAGCTCCGCTTCTCCCTCGTACCCTGTAACTGGTGGCTCTCCAGGCGATGCGGAGCCACCGGCAGACCCAGGCGATGCGGAGCCACAGGCAGCCCCAGGCGATGCGGAGCCACAGGCAGCCCCAGGCGATGCGGAGCAACAGGCAGCCCCAGGCGATGCAGAGGAACAGGCAGCCCCAGGCGATGTGGAGCCACAGGCAGCCCCAGGCGATGCGGAGCCACAGGCAGCCCCAGGCGATGCGGAGCCACAGGCAGCCCCAGGCGATGCGGAGCAACAGGCAGCCCCAGGCGATGCAGAGGAACAGGCAGCCCCAGGCGATGCGGAGCCACAGGCAGCCCCAGGCGATGCGGAGCCACAGGCAGCCCCAGGCGATGCGGAGCCACAGGCAGCCCCAGGCGATGCGGAGGAACAGGCAGCCCCAGGCGATGTGGAGCAACAGGCAGCCCCAGGCAATGCGGAGCAACAGGCAGCCCCAGGTGATGCGGAGCCACAGGCAGCCCCAGGCGATGCGGAGCAACAGGCAGCCCCAGGCGATGCGGAGCCACAGGCAGCCCCAGGCGATGCAGAGCAACAGGGAGCCCCAGACGATGCAGAGCAACAGGCATCCTCGGGTGGTGCGAAGCAGGCATCCTGGGCGGTGCGAAGCAGGCATCCTCGGGGGTTCGAAGCAGGCATCCTTGGGCGGTGCGAGGCAGGACAGGAGCAGTCCTTCCCATGACGGTAGATGTGGAGCCAGCAGGTATTCACCCTCTGCTGGTGGAGGTGGCGGAGGCAGAGGCAGCTCCTGCTGCTCTGCTCCTGGCAGTGGAGGTGGCGGAGGCAGAGGCAGCTCCTGCTGCTCTGCCCCTAGCGGTGGTGGAGACAGAGGCAGCTCCTGCTGCTCTGCTCCTGGTGGTGGTGACAGTGGTGAGGGCTCCTCACCCTCTGGCTCTGGAGATGGCAGCAATGGTTCCTCTCCCTCTGGTGCTGTAGACAGCAGCAATGGCTCCTCTCCCTCTGGCGTTGGAGACGGCAGCAATGGCTCCTCTCCCTCTGGCGTTGGAGACGGCAGCAATGGCTCCTCTCCCTCTGGCGTTGGAGACGGCAGCAATGGCTCCTCTCCCTCTGGCGTTGGAGACGGCAGCAATGGCTCCTCTCCCTCTGGCGTTGGAGACGGCAGCAATGGCTCCTCTCCCTCTGGCGTTGGAGATGGCAGCAATGGCCCCTCTCCCTCTAGCGTTGGAGACGACAGCAATGGCTCCTCTCCCTCTGGCGCTGGAGACGGCAGCAATGGCTCCTCTCCCTCTGGCGTTGGAGAAGGCAGCAATGGCTCCTCTCCCTCTGGCGTTGGAGACGACAGCAATGGCTCCTCTCCTTCTGGCGCTGGAAACAGCAGCGGGGCCCCTCCCATATCTGCAGCCAGCTAGTTGAGCACCATGGCTGCGATGTCTGGGAGGGATGCTGGGTGGTGTTTCTGTTCCCAGGCTTCCCAGCGCTCCCCATCTCTCGCCCACAGGAGGTTGATCACAGCAGGGAGGGCGTCCACGATATCCCTCTCAGGCTCCGCCAGACAGTCCCAGATCCCCTCTGAGGAGAGTGGACCAGTCCGCCTCGGAGGATGCAGAGGCAGCTCCTGCTCCTTTCCCTCGGATGGTGGTGGTGGAGGTGAAACCAGCAGGTATTCTTCCCCTGCTAGTGGAGCCTTGGGCTGTGGATGCTCGGCCTTCCACCTTTTGGGCTGTGGACGGACTGACCCCTCATCCTCCGGTTTCTGTTCTGGGCCATCCTCCTCCCACATGGGCGCAGGATGTTCAGGCTCCTCCCTCACCTGCCATGGAGGGGGTTGGTCGGGTGCTAGATGCCCGACCTCACCAATGGCGAAGCACCATTCCTCAACCCTCAGACAGGTGAGTATATCTTATTATATAGCAATTGTTCATTATATTCTCCTCGCTCTCTCTCTCCGCTCCCTGTACTCTCCTCTCTACACTCAACCACGCAGCACGGACAGCTGCAGGTTCTTATACTCTGGCCGAGGGGTAAACTAGCTGTTAATTATCTTATTACCCCTCGGCCACCGTCTGCACGAGTTTAGTAAGGATGCTTGACTGTCAGCTAGTTAAATAATCAGTAGCTGATCAGCCACGCATCCTCACGAGGTTTTAAATATAAATACAATAACAAAAGACGAGGTGCTTTTTATCTACGCCGCAAACAAAAATACAAATAATAATAAATAAATATATGGGGGCGGGACACTCCGCCACAAACAGTTAATGAAAAAAAAACCCTGAAATGTCTTGGTTAGATAAGTATTCAGCCCCCCACCCCCCAAGTCAATACTTGGTAGAACCACCTTTGGCAGCAATTACAGCTGTGAGTCTTTTGGGGTAAGTCTCTACCAGGTTTGCACATCTGGATCGTGCAATATTTTCATTCTTCTTGGCAAAATTGTTCAAGCTCTGTCAAGTTGGATGGGGATCGTTGGTTGACAGCAATCTTCAAGTCTTGCCACAGATTCTCAATCGGATTCAAGTCTGGGCTTTGACTGGGCCACTCTAGGACATTCACGTTCTGGTTTTTAAGCCACTCCAGTGACGCTTTGGCTGTGTGCTTGGGGTCATTGACCTGCTGAAAGGTGAATCTCCGTCCCAGTCTTAGGTCTTTTGCAGACTGAAGCAGGTTTTCCTCAAGGATTTGTCTGTTTTTAGCTCCATCAAGCTTCCCAGTCCCTGCCGATGAAAAGTATCCCCATAGCATGATGCTGCCACCACCATGCTTCACAGTAGGGATGGTGTTACCTGGGTGATGTGCTGTGTTGGGTTTGCGCCAGACATAACGCTTTGCATTTAGGCCAAATAGTTCAATTTTTTTTAATCGGACCACAGAATCTTTTGCCATATCTTTTCAGAGTCTCTGTGACAAATATAATGAGTTCTGGTTATATTTCTGGTTATATCCCGACCTATGAGGGTGCTAAGTAGCGAAAGGCTTTGGACAGGTTGGCCTGACAGTTCATTTCCTGGGTCGGAAAGTCAGTCAGCCTGGAAGAAGGCAAGACTCCGTTGCAGGAACGTATTGACCCGGAAGGTAAATGAGGTCGCAGCTGCAGGCAATAGAGTCAGCTACAATCGTTTACCAAGGGGTCATGCATGATCGCATAAAAGGGCTGGAGAATTGTAAACCTTTTCCTTCGCTTGGTTTTTATTGAGAGACTGGAAGGACCGTGTGAGACGCAGAGAAAGCATACGGGAAAATATTTCTGAGTTTTGTTTGTTTGTTCATGTGTTTAGTAACTGTCTGTGTTTTTGTTATATAGCACTAGACGGCTAAACACGAATCCAGAGCTGTCGCCAAGGGCCAGCACAAAACCGGATCAACACTGCACTAGTCACGATTAACATTGTTATCAGAACTTGTTCACAAGTATAGCAGGTATTATATTGTACTTCACCACAAGCACTGAGAGCACTCACTTTGGACTTGTGATCGTGTGTGTCTAATTGTGTGTGTTAGTACTGTGCTTATTATTTTACGGGACTGCAACCCTTTTGACTACTGTGCAACAAACATTGTTGTGTATTGCCAGTTCATTCTTATTTGCTGGCTGGTCATCAGACCATTGGATTAATAATCATTAAATCAACCATTTCACCCGTACTTTGTTGTTTGTTTGTTCTTGGGATTACTGCATCCGCACCACACCTGCTACTAATTTCCACACAGTCTCCCACATGTCTTTTTGCAAATTCCAAGCGGGATTTTACATGGGCTTTTTTCAGAAATGGCTTCCTTCTTGCCACTCTTCCATACAGGCCAGATTTGTGGAGTACCTCAGCTATTGTTGACACATGGACAGTTTCCCCCCCATTTTTTCACACATTGAAAGTGTTGAGTAGGTTGTGTAAATCAAAGGAACAAAAATCCCATTTAAATGCATCAAGATTTCAGGTTGTGACACACAAACTGTGAAAACGTCCAAGGGGGGTGAATACTTCCTATAGGCACTTGTGACAGGGTGGCTGTGCGGTGATGTCAGGTCAGAAGCAGGAAGGAAAGTGACACCAGTACTGCAGATCAAAATAAAGAGACGCGGCAGCGGCGTTTTATTTTTAAATTACAAAAAATAAATAAAAAGTTCAAACACAAAACATTTGCTCACAGAGCAAAAATAAAAGGTTTAAACAAAACAAATCTCGAACACAAAATAAGCAAGTTGGGCAGTAGCCTTCACTGCTCCTGTATTTAATGTAAGTTTCGTTTTGTTTTCTCTCTCGCTCCTCTCACTGTCTCCACTCTTGCTTCTCATACACCCACCTGGAGTGCAGAGAGCTGCAGCCTTTTATATCGTGGCCGAAGGGTTTAACTGGCTCGTAATTATTCTATTACCCCTCGGCCACAATCTGCACAAGATACAAAATAACAAAATACAAGGCTACGCCGTCACATTTATAAATAACAAAACAATACCAAAACCCGCAGCGCTTCGCCGCCATAAATAAATCATAATACAAAGCAAATACAAAATAACACAGCACAGGGGCGGAGGGGGAGATCCCTTTCTAAAAATAAATAAACAATAACTGTACAGGGCTCCTTGTCCTGTTACAGCATTGTATACATTAAATACAGGGGCGGGGTGTCACAAGGTGTTAAGGGGTTTACTGTGGTCCCTGAGTTTGGCATTTTTGCTGTCATGTTTATTGTAGGAGGAGGTGCAGCAGCAATGCCACAGAGATAGAGAGGGAACGAGAATGTGCAGGCAGGGAGGCTAGTGAGGAGAGAGGATTCTCAGCTGTATATCCGCATCATCTCGACGCAGGTTTTCAGGTGGTCTAAGGCAAACTGATTCTGTTGAAAGTATACAACTAGATCTTTGAAAGTTTTAAAATATTGTAAATGTTGATATAACTGCTATTCAGTGAATGTTTTGCATTAATACGATAAAAAGGAAAAAAAGAAACACAGAAAAAGAACCATTTTATTTCTTTTGCTTTTTTTTTTATTTTTTATTTTTAACGCCCCCCTCACTTTTGAAAAGGAAGTTTTGCCCCTGACTGAGTCAATCACACTGCATGCATGGCAAGTCAAACATCACTGACAACTCCCCAAACATTTCCCAGAACAATTCTTCAAAGTATTTATACTTTTTATTTTAATTGTAAATGAAAAGAATGAAATCACATCACACTATGAATAAATGTTAAATACATCATTTAAAAATGTCAGTTGTTTTTTTCTATTCCTAAACCAAATGAATCACTGGTTTTCATGTTAAATGAAATGAAAAATAATGAAATCGCAATTTATCGCAAGGCAAGATACCTACGATGTTGACGCGCCCACTTTCTTTAACACAGCAGCCTGAGAAACTACAGGTGACTCAGCTTCAACAGTTCAGCGTGGTTTATGCAAGTCTGTGTCAATGTGCCCCTCCCCTGTGTATTTTTGTGTTTTAATGTTGTATGTAGTGTGTAAATGTTGGCAGGGGTTTCGCTATCACTCGTAATTTGCGAATATTTTTTGAAAGTGACGACAAAAAAAAAAGTGGAATCGTCGCTAGTGACGATCGTTTGTGTTTGTACTTTTAAAAAAACCCTTTTGTTAAAGTCACACACAACGCCTATTTCTTCAAAAGAAGGGATTGCCATCCTCCTGGGGTCACGTGATGCAGCTGACTAAGGTCGCGTTTCTGTAAGCTCCATTGCTGGGGATCCTTATCTGAATTAATCCTACAATTATACTCGACATCCACTGTTTAAATGCTGTGATATAACATCTGAGTAGCCTAAAGTTTAGAAGTAAAAGATCCTCAATGAAAAATAAATCTCGTTCTCCAGCGCATATACAGGCCGCATCATCCCCGCTGAAAACTACCATGGAAGAGCAGGATCCGATAACTCTAGAAATATCTTGTAACAATTGTAAGTCGCCCTGGATAAGGGCATCTGCTAATAAATAAAAAGAAACGCTGTGGAAAGCAATTAAACAAATGAAATCAGATTTATTCCAACATATCGACACCAAAACAGTGGACATACAAATTAAACTAACAAACATACAAGGCTCACTTTCAACTCTGGCAGAACAGGTAGCGGAGGTTGAAAACAGAGTAAGCACCAACGAAGACAACCTAGAGAGATGCCGCGGATCGAATTACACAACTGGAGAAAGAAATGTCATTTCTTAAAGACAAAACCCAAGATCTGGAGAACAGAAGCAGAAGATCAAACATTCGCTTTGTCGGCCTTCCGGAGGGCTCCGTGGGGCGAGCCACAGTAGGTTTTGTTGCCCAACTGATACCACAGCTAGTGGGACAAGACCACTTTAAAGAGCCCCCCATTATAGAGAGAGCGCACTGCTCCTCGTTGCCCAAGCCAGGTAATGCGGATAGACCGAGGCCTATCATCATGAAACTTTTAAATTTCAGAGACAAAGAGAGAATCCTCCACTTAGCCAGAGAGAAAGGTGAGCTACAACGGCAAAAGGATGTTTCTCTTTCCGGATTTCAGCATTGAACTTCAAAATAAATGCAAAGAATTCAACCAAGTTAAGAGGAAGCTTAACGAAAAGGGAGCGAAATACGCATTCATGTATCCGGCTAAACTCAGGGTGGAGTACAAGGGCACGAACAGGTTCTTCATTTCACCACATGAAGCTGAAAACTTTGTTCGGGAGATGGAAAGGAACTGACAACCTGAGGGGGTATAACCGAAGATTTTCTCCCTGCCGTTTGCTTTTTGAATAGCAGATCTTTGCGTTGGACTGGCACTGGACTCACTCAGCTATGTTCTCACGATCAGCAGATAAGTAACTATTATAAGTAGTTATTATTATTATTTAATATTGTGTTTAATATTGTGTTTAATTTGTATTTACTTCTTCCTCTGCCGCTAACTAACTACGCAGGTAACTAATTTAAGTGTGGAGGGCGGTTTATCTTGCTAAATTCACTCTAAAATGTGCAACCTTAACTATGCTGTAAAAAAAAAAAAGCAGGCATTGTCCCTAATAGTAAGATTATTATTTGATAGTGAATCTCGAGTTGGAATATAAACAGTGAGTGAGAAACAAGAGAACATGCTTTTGCAACTGGCTGATTATTTAAATGTAAACTCCAATAGCATCGGGTTATATAGTTAAGACTACACACTTCTTTCTTTCTTAGTGTTACTATTATTCTGAACGGTGCTAAAATTATTCAGATCAAAGTCGCTTTGTAGTACAGCATTTGATTTGATTGGATGCAATTATTTTAAGCAGACTTGGTCCCCAGTAGGAATGAAAGCAGGGTCGTTTAGTTTAAATGGGGAGTGTATGTTGGGAACTGTGACAGGCAGGGAAGAACTCAGACCAGAGAGAGAAACACACAGACAGACGGTGATGATGAAACTGAGTGCGATGGTTGCACTCAGCGTTTAATAACAAATAAATAAAAAGGTTTAACAAACAGAACACAAAACAGGACACGGCACTTACGCCAAAACAAAAGAGATAAACAAAACGGACTATACAGTAAACAGACGAACAAACACGGTGAGTGACAACTATAAATGTAATTTTCTCCTTCTCTCTCTCCCGTTCTCCACTCACCGAACACCCAACCCCGAGTGAGTGAAAACATGCTGTTTTTATGCAGTTGTACCGAGACTCGATTGCTAGTCAATCATTCAATTGGAATCTCGGTACAACTGCACGTGAATTAATTAAGTGCACTCCCGTGACCACACATTACATTTTAACCAGCACGTGAAGTGATTTGTGCCCTCCTCGTGCCTAAATACAAATCTACATTTTTAAATCACACGTGAAACACAGACCCGTTTATATCCCGTGTACCGATGACTATACACCAACATTTACACACAACACGTAACATATAATACACAGGGGGGGCACTTTGCCACAGGAACTAATAACTATTATTTGTTCTCTGGTATGGGGCAGTAAAGTTGAAGGGTATAGGGGTTGATTTTGAAAGCAGGTCATGCTACATACAAGTTTTCTTTGCTTCTCTACTGACTAAATGTTATGATGAAAACAAAAATTAGATGTTTGCATTTTCAAAGAAAGATGTTTTCTGCTCAGTATTAGAACCTGGGGTCCTGGACTTTGTTCTCCCTATAATCATTATGAAGACCATCTCCTATTATTCCAGTTATATTTTACTGTTGAAACGTAATGGCTAATACTTTAAATTGTGTATCTTGGAATGTCAAAGGAGTTAATAACCCCATAAAACGTAAGAAGCTTTTAAATTATCTTAAAAAAGAAAGAGCAGATATTGTTTTCTTAAAGGAAACCCACCTGACAGATTTAGAACACTCTAAACTATGCAGAGAGTGGGTGGGACATGTTTTTTACTCTTCTTTTAACTCCAAGTCAAGGGGGGTGGCTTTGCTCATAAGTAAACATATATTGTTTAAGTTGCACTCAGTGGAAGAGGATAATGGAGGTAGATGGGTGTCTAAAGTGTGAAATTGATCATGAGCCGTTTACGCTGATCAAATTTATACGGACCTAACTTTGAAATTTTATAAAGATATAATGTGAAATGCTGTAACACAAGGTCAGTGCATAATAGCAGGGGACTATAATTTAGTCCTGAACCCCACATTAGATAAGTCTTCACCTAAAACTATGGAGCCTAGCAGAGCTGCTGTAGCCCTTAAGCATGACATGAATGACCTGGGTCTTATAGATGCATGGCGATCACTGCACCTAACTGAAAAACATTTCTCCTTTTTCTCTAACATACATAACTCCAACTCTAGAATAGATTTAATACTCACATCTCAAACCTTGCTTCCAAGAATTATAGATTGCAAATACTTAGCTGCCACTCTCTCTGATCACTGCCCCTTGAAAATTATACTGGATTTGGGGACTGGAGCCCCACCTTCACATAGCTGGAGATTTAAACCCTATTTACTTAAAGACCCTGAATTTGTTACATTTATGGAAAACCAGATTTACCTGTTCTTAGATACAAATAAAAACTCATCCTCACATGGGACAATTTGGGAATCCTTAAAAGCCTTTATGAGAGGACACATTATGTCATATGGTGCTTATAGACAAAAGAAAAAGATGCACAGATGGATTCCCCATTGAATTCTATAAAGCATTCATGGATAAATTGAGAACACTCTTGACAGAGATGCTGAAGGAATCCCTGCATAAGGGACAACTACCCCCAACTCTAGAATTAGCAACAGTTATACTTCTCCCCAAACCTGCTAAAGATAAACAACTATGCAGCTCATATAGACCGTTATCGTTACTTGATGTAGATTTTAAAATCCTGTCTAAACTTATTGCCTTGAGGCTTGAACTGGTTGTATCCACAGTTATACAAGGAAACGTAAATGGAAAGAGACACAGATGGATCACATTAGTTTACTGTAAAGCTACGTCTTAGTTGGTGCTTATCTTGGCGAGAGCCGAGTTCAAATCAGCATGAAGTTTAAACATCTACTCTCGTGTAATGGAAATCATGAAGATCTGGATAAGTCCAGTGACTGCTGTGAATAGTGCAGCTGGCAACAAGGGAAAGACCTTGTGTCAGCATGGAGAGACAGCTGACAGGAGGAAAGAGACCCCATTGGGGCTGGCAAGGGTTAGCTACCCTTATCGGCAGTATCCAGCTCTGTGTTTACAGGATGCTGAAGACATCCGCCCAAAGCTTCTAAGAAATTAAAGAGAAAAATACCCCTAGAGTCTGAGAGAGGGGGCGGAGGATGACTCAACGTTGGACAACACGGTTAACGACTTAGGAACGGAAACGGATATGAGTATGGAGAGTACTTCACAAAAGACTAGTTCAAGATCTGCAGTTAGCAAAGACATGGAACTCCAGGGTTGTGCCTGCGGCTGGAAACCACAGTTCGCAGGATATCAGCACCCCTGTCATAGACGTGAGGAGGACTGCATGGATACAGTTAGTGATGAACCTAATGATCCTTGTCAACCCAGTCAGACAAACAAGAACCTCAATGGGCACAAGCCTGGAGTTAAATGGCCAAGAGCTTGTGAGAAAACTGCGTGGGACACAGTAAACACAGAATTCTGCTTTGCGTTGGAAAGGTTAAGTGGAACAGTTGAAAAGAAGCGAGAGGTTTGGAGTTGAAAAAAGGAAGGAAAAAGTACAAACTATCCCTGGAAAGTCTAAATGGCAGCAGAAGATTGAACGCTTAGATAGAGAAAGGAGACAGCTGAGGAAGCAATGGTGAAGAGCAGAACAAAGTCAGAAAGAGGGACTCAATCTCTTACAATGGGTCATAAAAGATAAGCTTGCAACATTGCGCAGAGCTGAACGCCTACGTAAACGCTACAAAAAGAAGGAGCGTGCGAGAACTAACTTTTATAAAGACCCATTCAAATTTGTAAAGAAGTTATTCATCAGTGAGAAGAATGGCACATTAAAAGCATCTAAGTTTGAGCTGGAGAGATATTTGGAGGAAACACATACAGATTCAAAAAGGCAGGAGCCTATGTCAATTCCTTCAGACATCCCACCTATCTATCCACCAGAATACCAAATGGAGGACTGTCCACCTAAGTGGAAAGAAGTAGAGCGAGCTGTGAAAAAGATAGGGCTTCATCATCTCCAGGGCCTAATGGAGTTCCATACAGAGTGTACAAGAGTGCTTCAGGAGTTCTACGAATCCTGTGGAAATTGATGAAAGTGGCATGGGAAAAACAGATTGTACCAAGAGCATGGCGCCGAGCAGGTGGAGTCTTTATACCTAAAGAAAAAGATTCTACAAGCATCAGTCAGTTTCGCCCTATTTCCCTATTAAACGTAGAAGGCAAGATTTTCTTCAGCATTATTGCTCAGAGATTGTCAACTTACCTATTAAAGAACTGCTTCATTGACACTTCAGTACAAAAAGCGGGCATTCCAGGTTTCCCAGGATGCTTAGAACACATCAATGTGATCTGGTCAATCAGCTAAAAAGGAGAGGAAGGAGCTCCATGTGACATTCCTGGATTTGGCTAATGCATATGGTTCAGTGCCACATGAACTTCTTTGGGCAGCAGTTGATTTTTTCAGTGTACCGATGACAATAACAAATTTAGTTAAAGCCTACTTTGGAATTTTGCAATTTAGTTTTTCAACTTCAGAATTCAGCCTTACATGGCAATGCCTAGAAGTTGGAATAATGGCAGGATGCACCATTTCTCCACTGGCTTTTACCATGGCAATGGAAGTAATCATTAGGGCATCAAAATGGGTAGTGGGAGGAGAGCGCTTGGCTTCTGGAATGCGACTACCACCAATTCGAGCATACATGGATGACATGATAACCATGACGACAACAGTAGCCTGCACTAATCGGTTATTGGGCAAATTAACCAATAACATTGAATGGGCACGAATGCAATTCAAGCCCACTAAATCAAGGAGCATCTCTATAATTAAAGGTAAAGTAGTAGATAAAACGTTCTTCATTAATGGTGAGGCAATACCAACAGTGTCTGAGAAGCCAGTGAAGAGCCTTGGGAGATGGTACGACGGGGATCTAAAGGACACAGTTCGTGTTGGAGAAGTTAGACAAGAGCATAGACAGTTGAAGAGCATAGACAGCAGCGCTTTACCAGGCAAACTAAAACTATGGTGCTTTCAGTTTGGTCTACTGCCAAGGTTGCTGTGGCCACTGACTGTGTACGAGGTGTCTTTGACAACAGTAGAGAAGCTTGAAGCTTTAATCAGTTCATAAATCAGGAAATGGTTGGGAGTTCCACGCTGCCTCAGCAGAGTGGGACTTTATGGTAAAGGAATACTGCAGCTACCAGTCTCCGCTCTAACCGAGGAGTTTAAGTGCGCCAAGGTCCGACTGGAAATGACATTAGTAGAGTCACGCGACAAATGAGTAAGGGAGGCAGCACCTGTGTTGAAAACTGGAAGAAAGTGGGCGGCAAAGAAAGCTGTGGAGGATGCAAAGGCTGCCCTTCGAATTGTTGATATCATAGGGCAAGTTCAGCATGGAAGAGGGGGTCTTGGTCTCAGTTCAGCTCCTCCTACATGGCACAAGGCAGCCCCAGCTCAACGGAGGAAGCTGGTAGTCAACGAGGTGCAAAAGCAGGAGAAGAGGATGAGGTGCGTAAAGGCCATTTCCCAGGCCAAGCAGGGAGAATGGATGAGATGGGAGAGTGTGGAACAACGCAAGATTGGCTGGCAAGACCTATGGTCAATGGAACAGAGCAGGATCAGTTTCCTCATCAGGTCAACATATGATGTTCTCCCATCACCACAGAACCTAAACCTCTGGGTAGGAGAGGATCCCTCATCTCCTTTGTGTTCATCACCTGCAACATTAAGGCACATTTTGACAGGATGTAAGGTGGCTCTTAGCCAAGGATGGTTTACTTGGCGTCATGACCAGGTGCTGTGATGTTTGGCCTTAGCATTGGAAGACAAGCGTAACATGACTAATAAGTTGCCACCTGTTCCATCAAAACATTACACACAAAAGACAACATTCCACCGCCCAGGAGAGCAACCACCAAGAAAAGGTGTTAAAACCAATCCTCGCCCAGGACAACTGGAAGCTGCTAGAGACTGGAAAATGCTGGCAGATGTTGGTCAACTGCTTATTTTTTCCACCTGAGATTGCCACCACTAACCTTTGACCAGATATTGTCTTGTGGTCTGGATCAGCACGCCTTGTCCACCTGGTAGAGTTATCAGTGCCATAGGAGGATGCTGTAGATGAGGCGTATGAGAGGAAGAAACTGCGGTATGCTCAACTAGCCTCTGAAGTGGAACAGCAAGGATGGAGAGTCTGGGTTTACCCAGTGGAGGTGGGTTGTCGAGGATTTGTGGCACACTCTACAACCCGGTTTCTCAGAGACGTCGGATTCAGTGGCCAAGAGTTGTGTCGCACAGTGAAGAACTTATCTGAAACAGCAGAGAGGAGCAGCAACTGGCTGTGGTTGAGACGGAAAGATTCTGGCTGGGGATATCAAGCACAACAGAAAGAAAGAAACGCTGATGTATGGGTAAGTAAGCTGGGCTGAGTTGAGTGGGGGATGGAGGGGGGTTATGCTGGGACGCCAGAATCACCGTCGAGCCCTCTTGAGGTGTCGTGGGCTAGTCAACGAAACACCGAGGGTGGAAGGTGCCCACTTGAAGATCCCAGAGATGTACCCTACTTCGCTCAATCCAGGCGGTTGTCATGCTGATGCGCTGGGGAGACCGCACTGGTTGATCCCCGGAGCCAGCATCGCAGCTGTTGTGTGTGTTGATGCGCCAGGGAGGCAAATAAGCTGATCCCTGGAGCCAGCATTACACTCCAGCCATCAACACCAGACAGAAGGAGATCTACATCATCATATGGAAGGAAACACAAATGGACAGAGACACAGATGGATCACATTAGTTTACTGTAAAGCTACGTCTTAGTTGGTGCTTATCTTGGCGAGAGCCGAGTTCAAATCAGCATGAAGTTTTAACATCTACTCTCGTGTAATGGAAATGATGAAGACCAAACAGGGTTCTTACAACACAGATTGGAGCTGACAATCTTCGTAGATTATTCCACATTATACATGAGTCACAGACTGCAATAGATCCTAGGCTTGTGGTGTCGATGGATGCAGAAAAAGCATTAGACCGCATAGAATGGGAATTTTTATTCCAAGTCCTTGATCATGTGAATTTTGGCCAAAATGTTATTAATTCTATTAAAACACTGTATAAATGCCCCAAACCCCAAATTTTGACGAACGATATAATCTCTGAACCTTTTCTTCTAGGTAGGGGCACGAGGCAGGGATGCCCCCTCTCCCCAATCTTGTTCGCTCTGGCTATTGAGCCTCTTGCAGTTGTAATTCGATCCAACCCACAAATCAGGGGAATAATGTATGGTCCAATAGAATACAAGCTATCTTTATACGCAGATGATCTCCTTCTGTATGTGTCTGACCTGGATACTTCATTGCCTAATGTATTTCAAACCTTTGCTGAGTATAGTGCAGTATCTGGTTATAAATTCAACTATGATAAAGGTGAAGTGATGCCCCTAAACAATAGCATTAATAACAAAACTCTGCAGTTGGTTCGATCTTATATGTGAAGTCCAAATGGTTTTAAATATTTGGGGGTCCAAATAACTAACTCCATGGATAAAAGTTTACCAGGCTAATTATTTACCACTGCTAGATAAAATAAAGAATGATCTACAAAGACGGACTGATCTACCCCTATCCCTGATTGGCAGGTTGAATATTATAAAAATGAATGGTTAAAATTCAAGAAATTGTTTCTAAATTCCTGTGGCATGATAAACATGTTAGAGTAAAGGCTTCAACACTTCAGGCACCATTTATCAAGGGGGGAATGACCCTTCCTAATTTTAAACTATATTATCTCACATCACAGCTTTGTGGTATATGGGTATGGCTTAATTTAGACAAAGTTAATGCAACTTGGTCATCCATAGAACAACATATTGCTAACCCCATTCCACTGAGTGCGCTCCCATTTATAGGCTCTAGAAAAATGATGTCAACAATAACCCTATTATACTGAATACATTCAATTGCTGGCTGGAGAGCCACACACTTCTTATTATTATTTGTTTATTATAAATAACCCTAACTGTACATCAAAAAACATTACATTAAGAGAACCCATGGAAAAAATATCCACCTGCTATACTGCACAATTACGTTTATATTGGGTCGGTCGGGGGGAGTTGTGTGATCCTCCGAGTTTAATAGAAATTGACCTTTTACAGGTTGGGTGAAAAAATATAAAATTAATAATAATAATAATAATAATAATAAAAAAACACAGGGTCCTAACTATAGTAACTCACCAAATTGCCAGTGATTGCCATTTAAGATAAAAAATATATGCTGTTATGTTGTTGTCCAAAGCAACACTACTGTGCTGGATATCATCCTCTCAATCTATACGTGTATATGTTTTTTACACAGTATTATTTGTTCTAAACCTAAACTGTGTAACTCAGATTTAGAATTTTTTTTAGAAAATCTTTATGAATGCAAATATTAATTGCTCAAATAAATGCTATAGTATTTCTGTTTAATCCAGTTTGCTAAATATTATGTTCAACTAAATTGTGCCTGCACCGGCTGCCACTGGGCAGTCGGTGCAGTCCGGCCACTAGGCTTTAAATAGGACTAAATTGTGCCTGTGTTTGTATTGCAATTGTGATCAATTTTTTTTTTTTTTTTTGAAGGGATTATCAATGTTGCAGACCCTTTCTGTGGATAACCACACAACATACACACATGACAACAGCTTGAGGGACATGCAGAGGGCGATAGCTAGGTTTGCAGTAGAAAATTTGATTGAAGACTTGACTCAATCTGATTTTATGGGAATAATGATAGAGGAGTCAACAGACTGTTCAAATGAAAAAAACTCTAATGATCTACACAAAATGCCTGAAAAATGGCAATCCATCTGTGGATTTCTTGTGTGTGTGCAATCTTGAAGGTGATGGAACAGTTGAACATATATGCAATAAAATTGTTGAAGTGTTTCAGGAGTACAATCTTGACCTAAAGAAATGTGTGTCCATAGCCACTGATGGTGCGTCAGTGATGACAGGTAGTTTGGGAGGTGTTGTTAAAACTGAAGGCTGTGTGTCCAATCATTGTTGCTGTGCATTGCATTGCACACCGTTTGTCTTTGGCTGTATGTCAAGCTAGTCATAATGTAAATTATCTTAACACATTTCAAGAGGTGTTGGGATCGATATATAAATACTACAGCCACAGTCCGAAGAGAATGCAAACCCTGAAAAACATGCAACTTGTTTTAGCCAATGCCCAGATTCAATTCAAAGAGGTGTGTGAAACCCGATAATTAAGCCTTGAGGGCTCAATGCAGTCTGTACTGGAAAACAGACTCCCTGATGGCAGCGTTAATGGAAGATAAGCAGCAAACCTGGAAATGCTCTTGCAAGTGGCCTTCTAAAGTTAATTGGAACTTATGAATTTATAGCTGTTGTTCATTTCATGGCTGATGTTATGGGTGTGATTGGAATTTTGTGTCGCACATTCCAAAAACAAGACATAGACTTTAGCTATGTTAGCATGGCTTTGTCATTATCAGCTTTAGAGGAATTAAAGATGGCATCAGGGAAAAACCTAAAGAACTTCGAATCCACTGTACCAGCTGAACCATATGGTACCTTTAAATGGTCTGGTCATGTCATTAAAGACAGCCAAGAACAGAGGGCTACATTTTCAAAACTCAAAACACAGTTTAGACAATCTGTGTGAAAATATAGACAAACGTTTAGAATGTCATGAAATCTTCTCTGCGTTTTTGGTGTTAGATCCAGGACATTTACCCGCACCAACAACTAGTGAATTTTCCTCCTATGGGGAAACTGAACTTGTAAACATCTGTAAAGCATTTTCAAAGCAACTGTTTGATCCTGTGACTGAAAACGATGCACTGTGTGAGTGCAAACTAGTGAAACCAATGCTAAGTGATCATTTCAGAAGAAACACCTTTGTAGGCACATGGTCAAAACTGTTGGTCAAGTCCTGTGGCGATGGGCAAATGACGAAGTAGCAGGTGTGGATACACTGGGAGCTGTAGCCATGGACCCACACACAGGCGGCTCGGGCTATATGGTCGTTTTTCACTGGATTGAAGCAGCAGTGGAATTCGGCAGTCCCCTGAGCGTCTGAGCAGCCCTATTTAGGCTCGCACTGCTCACCTCCTTAGTATGAGGAAGGGGCTAGAAAAGGTGCCCTAAACATTGTCTGCTTTGCATTACCCTGGCCAGCCTACCGCAGCTGGCAGGGGATCCCACTATTGCGGTCAAACAAAAAAGAAAGAAAACCAAAGTGACACCACTCACTTTAGGCGCTTGGAATGTGCACATACTGATGGACATTGCTGGACCAAACAGACCAGACAGAGAGACGCACTGCCCTTGTGGGCAGGGAACTTGCCAGATACAATGTTGACATTGCTGCCCTGAGCGAGACCCATCTGGCTGAATTGGGTCAGATTGCAGAAGTTGGAGCAGGTTACACCTTTTTTTGGAGCGGGCGTGGAAAAGAGGAGAGGTGTGACGCTGGTGTTGGGTTTGCTGTAAAATCTCACCTGGTCAACCAACTGTCAAGTCTACCTAAGGGTATAAATGACCTTGAAGCTCCTCCTACCAGGCAAAAATCATGCAACTATCATCAGTGCCTATGCTCCGACCAGGACTAACCCTGATGAGGTTAAAGATAAATTCTAAGCCGATTTGGAATCTGAAATGGCTGCTGTTCCTAGCAAAGAGAAACTCATCATTCTTGGCAACTTTAACGCCAGAGTTGGTACCAAACACAAATCATGGAACTGCGTCATAGGTGCACATGGCATAGGTAAATGCAACAGCAATGCCTTCATCTACTAAGGACATGTGCTGAGCACAACCTACTTATTACAAACATGATCTTCCAACTACCAAACCGCAAGAAAAACGTCATGGATGCACCCAAGGTCCAAACACTGGCACTTGATTGATTATGTCATTGTCAGGAGGAGGGACGGGATTTGATTTCCATTACACGAGAGTAGATGTTAAAACTTCATGCTGATTTGAACTCGGCTCTCGCCAAGATAAGCACCAACTAAGACATAGCTTTACAGTAAACTAATGTGATCCATAGGTATCTCCATCCATTTGCGCTTCCTTCCATATGATGATGTAAATATCCTTCTGTCAGGTGTTGACAGCTGAAGTGTAATGCTGGCTCCAGGGATCAGCTTATTTTGCCTCCCTAGCACATCAGCACACACAACGGCTGCGATGCTGGCTCCAGGGATCAACCACAGTGTGGCCTCCCCAGCGCATCAGCATGACAACCGTCTGGATTGAGCTAAGTAGGGTACATCTCTGGGGTCTTCAAGTGGGCACCTTCCATCCTCTGTGTTTCGTCGACTAGCCCACGACACCTCAAGAGGGCTCGACGGTGATTTTGGCATCCCAGAATCACCCCCCTTTGTCCCCCACTCAACTCAGCCCAGCTTACTTACCTGTACATCAGCGTTTCTTTCAATATGTCAAAGTGACGAAGACCATGTGTGGTGCAGAATGTTGGACAAATCATCGTCTTATCATCTCCAAACTCAGCATTCGGATCAAACCTCCCAGGTGTCCACAAGGCAAAAAACCCTCCAAGAGACTCAATATTTCCGGACTAAAACAGGAGAGCGTTCGGCAGCACTTTGCTGCAACCCTTCATAGTCGATTGGAAGCCCTAAGCCTCAACTCTGAAAATGTAGAGGAAGACTGGACTTCTATGAGAAATCTAATGCACTCCACAGCACTTGAAACACTTGATGCTACTACACACAAACACCAAGACTGGTTTGACGAAAACAACGATTAGATCCAGGCACTCCTAGATGAGAAACACCACCTTCACAGAGCCTACTTGAAACGACAGCAGCTCAGTGTCTAAGAAAACTGCTTTCCTATACATCCGCAGAGCTGTCCAGTTCAAGCTCAGAGCCATGCAAGATGCATGGCTAAGTCAAAAAGCAGAGGAGACTCAGTCATATGCTGACAGCAACAACACAAAGAAATGATACAATGCACTCAAGTCAGTCTATGGTTCGCAAGCCTCAGGAACTTCACCTCTTCTGAGTGCGGATGGAACTACACTGATTACAGAAAAAGACCAAATCCTTGCAAGATGGGCCGAACACTTCAACAATATTCTTAATCAACCGTCATCCATAAATGACGCAGCTATCAGCAGGCTGCCTCAAATAGAGATTAACTCTTGCCAATCCACCCACCCAGGAAGAAACCAAAAAAGCCATCAGTCTTCTTGCAACCGGGAAAGCTCCGGGACTTGACGCCATACCCACAGAAATCTACAAGGCTGGAGGCCCAAGTCTGGCTGATAAGCTCACCAAACTCTTCCAGTCAATGTGGACACATGAAGCTGTCCCTCAGGAATTTAAGGACACCTCATCCACCTTACAAGAGGAAAGGCAATCATTAAGCATGTGATAATTATAGGGGCATTTCGCTGCTGTCAATTGCTGGCAAGATCCTTGCAAGAATTCTCTTGAATCGCCTAGTAGAACATCTGGACCAAGATCTGCTGCCGGAGAGTCAGTGTGGCTTCAGAAAAAAACGCGGAACCACTAACATGGTGTTTGCAGTCCGTCAACTCCAAGAAAAATGTCAAGAGCAAAACTCCGACCTGTACTTGACCTTTGTTGACCTGACAAAGGCTTTTGACACGGTCAGCTGTGAGGGCCTCTGGAAGATCATGGCAAAGTATGGGTGTTTAGACAAATTCATCACAATGGTGCGTCGATTCCACGATGGCATGATGGCTAGTGTGCAGGACCATCTTGAGTCGTCCAACCAGCTCCCAGTCACGAATGGAGTTAAGCAAGGGTGTGTCTTAGCACCAACCCTCTTCAGTATGATGTTCTCTGCTATGCTACATGATGCATTTTGCAATGACAATACTGGGATTAGCCTAATTTACCGATTTGATGGAGGACTGTTCAACCTGCGAAGGATGCAAGCAAAAACAAAAGTGTCCGAAGTCACTGTTCGTGACTTCCTATTTGCAGACTATTGTGCACTAGCTGTTGGCTCACACTGACCTTCAGCTTAGCATGGACCACTTCTCATCAGCCTGTGACAACTTTACTTACTATCAGCACAAAAAAGGCTGAAGTCATGTACCAACCTGCTCCTGGAAAGCCATATGTGAAACCAACCATCCTTGTGAAGGATCAGAAGCTGTGTGTGGTGAACAATTTCACCTATCTTGGCAGCACCCTGTCCCGTGCTGTTCACATTGACGATGAAATCAACAACAGGATTGCCAAGGCAAGTGCAACCTTTGGCCATCTATGTGATACAGTGTGGGATAGGAGAGATATCAAATTGGAAACCAAACTCAAGGTTTACCAGGCAATCATTCTACCAACCCTCACCCATGGCTGTGAAACCTGGACAGTGTACCAACGCCATGCCAGAAAACTAAACCACTACCACTTGAACTGTCTGAGAATCCCATGGCAGGACAAAATCCCTGACACAGTAGTCCTTAAACGTGCTGATATGCTGAGCATTCACTCATTACTTATGAAAGCACAACTCAGATGGGCTGGCCATGTGACCAGGATGCCTGACTTTCGCCTCCCAAAGCAAATCTTCTTCGGTGAACTAAAGGATGGGAAGCGATCGAAGGTGGGCAAAAGATAATCAGTCTGTATATATTTATGTAATACATAAATATATACAGACTGATTCATAAAATCACACAACATTGGCTTACTTACATGTGTGTTTACTCTTACTCAAGATATTTCGGTCTCGTGAATTAAACCTTTGCGTTTCCATGTGAAGCCTTTCCTGAGAACGCCTACTTTCCCTCCAGCGTTATTATTATTATTATTTATTTCTTAGCAGACACCCTTGTCCAGGGCGACTTACAATTGTTACAAGATATCACATTATTTTTACATACAATTACATTATTTTTTACACATTATTTTTACATACAATTACCCATTTATACAGTTGGGTTTTTACTGGTGCAATCTAGGTAAAGTACCTTGCTCAAAGGTACAGCAGCAGTGTCCCCCACCTGGGATTGAACACCAACTCTGGTTAAGAGTCCAGAGCCCTAACCACTACTCCACACTGCTGTTATACAAATGAATGGGGAATGTGTAAGGCCGAGTTCGATTCTCGTGCAGTTCAGCAGCAAATATTGTTTCCATGTGTAGAGAAGGTAACACAAAGAAACCCACTGACATCGTGTTTGACATAAATGCTTATTAAAGCTCTGATTTGCTGGTGGAGGGTTCCTGCTTTTTTACTACTTTGTTGTAGTGTTGTCCACCACACTGCTTTTCACACATCATCTGTGAGGGATTATATCTTTATTACCTGTAGTTTCAAACAGAAGCTTAGTAAATACAATCTGTATAATACTTTACAAATGCTTTAGATAAGGCACTTGAACAAACTTACCTAGTATAAAATAACTAAACACCTAGGTCATAGGTGTATACCAAGCATAAATCATCAAATACTGCGGCCCCAGCAAGTAAATCAGTACAGCATAAAACAAGGATTTCATGGCAATCAAGAGAGTAAACTTTAACAGGATCTGTTTATTATAAACTACTATTAGCAAATATGGCAGTAATGAAATGTGTGTACATGGAGAAATCAGTGTAGTAGGACTTAAACAGTAGCAGAACACTTTCACATACAACCCACTCTTTCAATGTTAAATAAACCATCCATTGCTGCTGGTAGAAAAGAGAAATTTATATACCATGTGTTTTAATAGCTACATACATAATACCATTTAGAAGGACCATTAATTGCAAACCATTACTACAGAACACTGCCGAATAGATTTAAGAGGAGGAAAGGAAACAGAAGCAAAACTAAAAGATATGCCTCTAAATAATTAGTCTCCTTATTCAAAAATCTACACAGCTGCACATTACATCTATACAGAAATAGTTGCATATTAATGTCTACATACCGGTGAGACGCTGATTTTGGTACCCCACGGAATTCAGTATCCCCTGTAATTTCACGCCTGCGCAGATGCGTTTTTTTCTTTTTTTCGAGCTGTTCAGTACATGAATGAGAGATATGACACTTCGAGAACAATGTGCTTCTGTGATTCAGGTATGTTGAAAGCTTTGAGGGATAATGTTTTTTTGGATTTGGTACACGAAAATGCTTCTAAATACAGCATACTGATTGGTCATTTGAAATATCGTTTTTACTCTTCAGGGTGTGGTGTTAACTTGGTGGCCAGATAGCAAGAGTACAGTAGTAGAACAGCTCTAAATTAAACAAGCAGTAGGCTTTTATTTTGCAAAACGTGTGTAGTGGTTAAAATTTTATGGTAGTGGTTAAGTAATTATAATGCAGTGTGTGTGTGAGTGTGTGCAAAATGTCTAAAAATTTCCAGAATTACTGAAGAAAACAAGAAGGCATTTTATTTTTATAACTACTGTAATATTTAATACAGTGAGAAATATCAGAACATCTACTATGTGTTTTCAGTGTATATTAACCTACGTATATAGCTTTACATATAGGGCTAATTTTCAAGCACATGTTTAAGGTTGACTTGAAAAATCACTGTCTTGTTGATTGCATTGTATTGTTATGCATACACATATTTTTCCCCATTTACTATCCAGCCTAAACCTACAAACTGCTTATTTTAATTATTAATTTACAGGAGGAGCTGTTCTACATAAGGAACGATAAGCTTGGTGGGAAAAGGAGTGTTAAAGTCATCTCCACAGTACAGAAGGCACATGACATTTTTATTGCATGTCACTCCAGCTCCATTGGTGCCCATTGTGGAGTTTTAAAAACGTTTCAATTAGATGCTAATGGCCTGGACTGTACAATGACATTAAAAATGGGTAAGTGTTTATTTTCTCTCAGTAGTATTATGTTCATTGTCATTTACTTTTGAGCAAATATTAATGTAATGTTTAATTTCATGTTGTTGACCCTCTTATAAAATGCCATTAACACCAGAACCGCCGCGGGATTAATGAGATTTAAAATGTAAACGAATCTGCGTACTGTCAATGCAATGCGGTTGTCCGTTTAAAAAAAAAAAAGAAAGAAAAAAAAAGGACAACCGCATTGCATTCACAAACGCAGATTCGTTTACATTTTAAATCCAAACCCGTCAAAATGACTACCGTGGCGGTTCTAGTGTTAAACACACTCATAGGATACTCCACCAAGCCCATATCAGTATATTATTATTTCATTTGGTTGATGCCTTCATCCAAGGTGACTTGAGTATTATTCAATCATGTTACATAAACTTAATCTCACAAAGTAGCAATCAATACATTTACAAACCTTTCACATTGATCACATTCCACAAACCATGATGACAATGTGTGTTTTCGGTTTAATTGTAGATCTCTGAATGTCCCCAGTGTCAAAAGAAGAGCCTAATAATAAAGGCAGCAACAGCATACACCCCAATAGCGGTATGTATGGTTTGACTATACCATTTCAAATGATATTTATATATATATAAGAGCAAGTCAGCTTCAGAGGTTGCTGGATGCATTGTGAAAATGTTTAATCAATTTGGAGCTCCAAAGAGAATTCTGACAGACCAGGGAAGAGAATTCAACAATAAGGTATTTATATATGTATAACTATTCATATAGTCATATTTATATTATTATTATTTTGAAGGTGGTGAATTGTGTGTGAATTGTTGAATGTTTTAGTTTGTTTTGTAAAAAACAGTGCATTTAAAATATACATGACTAATGAGTGTGGTAATGTCAAGATGGTCCTGTTTGACTGTTCCTCATCCAAAACAGAGGGACTCTGTATCATGTGGAGTGTACGTTTGCAAGGTAAAAAATAAAAATTAAAAAATTAAAAAATTAAAAAAACATTTTCAGGGTCACCATGAAAGCAAAAAAAATGGCTTTTTGATTATTTTATTTTGTAGAACATTAAACAATATGAATTATGTAAATCAATATTGTTTGGTAGCCACGACTCTCACCAGGACAAACGGATAAAGGAAATTAATGAATGACTTAATATTGTTAGGTAGAATAACAATCTATTTTAATGTTATTATGAACTAATATTTACATTGTGTTAGTTGGTGCTTATCTTGGCGAGAGCTGAGTTCAAATCAGCATGAAGTTTTAACATCTACTCTCGTGTAATGGGAATCATACTCATTTACAAGTCTTTTATTGCGATCTATAGATTTTTTTTTTTATTTAACTTTTTTTTATTGTAAAATACTTCCATATGTTTCTAATAATAATTATTTTGTATTAATAATGGTTATAACATTTACAATTGTCCCACCCTGGGTGTGGTCTCTCCTTGTGCCCTCTGTTTGTCAGGTTAGGGTCCACCTCCAGGATTGAGCAGTTTTCAATAATGAATTAATTAAACATTGCCATTGAAACTTTTTCCAAGTATGTCTTAATTTTTCAAGTTTGCAGAATATATCTTAAATGGAGAAGGGATTGTTTTCGACAACAGCACTGATGCTATTAATAACTTTCAAAGGGATATAGCTGAGAGTTTAATTAATGAGTCTGGTAAATGTGTAATCATTAAAAATGGTTGAGAAAATACATTTGTTTTATAATAGATTATTATAATAAAATATTGTATGCACTCATATGCCAACATTTGCCTGGTTTGTGTCAATTGAAACAAGGCATTTGTATTGAATCCTTCAACAAATGGTACGAGAAACAATATGGTTGAATGCGGTTTTTGTAAGCCAGAAATGTATTTTCTCTACTCAGTTCAGAGGTCCAGTTCAGATGTTCCGATTTGGTTTTAAAAGATTGGATTGGTTCCTTGTTCTGCATGTGTTGCTTCTTTGGAAAAAAAGGATATTGATTTTATGGGATTTATGTTCTCCTGAGTGTCTGTAAAATAATTACATCCAGTCAAGAGAAATTCATTTGAAATTCATAACATTTTCATTTCTCCCAAAGTAAAAATAAAAAATATATAACTAAACTTCCCATTATTAAGTTATTTCTGGAGTTAGGCACCATCAGTTTGGTGTTAAATTGTTTGAAAAGAAGCTTTTAATTGAATACTTAAAATCAAAAGCCCTAACTGTTTTAAGTTTAATGTTATATCACTGCTAAATAAAATGCAATCTAATCTAGATTGTGTGCTTTTCAGAGAGTTTAACTGATCTGTGCCGCATTTGTGGAGAGGAAATGTCGATGAAAGTTTCCCATGAAGAGACGGAGGACTGGGTAAATTTGACTTTGTTGTGTGTGTATATATGTATAGAGAGAGATGGTCATATCCACAGATGTTCAAGCACAGTTTAAAAGCCAATTAAGAAACTTAATTAGCTTATTAGTAATAACTAATGTAATTACTTATGTCAGTAATAAGTAATGTAATTTTACCTGAATCTCATATTAAGTAATTTAATTGTACATAAATCTCATAGAAATACCACACACTGTTACCTTGCCCTCCCTGTTTTAAAAAAAAAAAAAAAATTTTGTTAATTTCAAAATTATAATGAAGTCGATTTCCTTGCTTGATAATTACTTTACTATTGATGCTTAATTTTAATTGCAATCCATTACATTTTCTTTTACAGATTGCTTGTGATGACTGTAGCCTCTGGTTCCATTTGGATTGCATTAATCCACAGCATCAGCCAAATGATGTGGACCATTCCTTTTTTTATTTCTGCAAGTGCATACAATAATTAGGTTTCCAAGCCACAATGTTGTACACTCGTGGATCTTCACAGACTGGCATATGCCATATCTATTTTTCCATACTTGGCCCCCTGTATTGCTATATTCTTCTTCTTATTATTATTATTATTCTTCTGTCAACTTCAAGCTAATTTTACATTACTTCGTTATTTATATTTAGTTTATTAATGCTTCTATTTGTTTATTTTTAGCCCAGCTAAGTTACTGAAATATTATTGTTTTTTTCTTTTCCTTTGCTGTCGGCAGTAAAAATAAGGGACTGTTCAAATAAAACTTTGATTTGTAACATTATGTACTAGTGTAGACAGCTTTTATTTTAGATTTTGTTAATGCGAACAACGGTTGTTACAATATGTTGGTGACTAAGCAAACTGCAGAAGCACTGTACAGAGATCACATCCCAGTAAACTCATGTTTTGATTACATTGTGAAGGGATACAAAATTCTATGGCTTCTCAGTAGCTATGGAATACTGTACCCCCACCCATGTAGAATACTGGGGGACCACAGTGTTTAATACAATTGAACACATACCTCACAGGACTGTCTACAAAAAACATATGACTCCCGACTGCAACGCGGACTTTTTAGGAGTAATGTGAACGCAGCCAAAGAGAGATAAAGTGAGCTTTAACCAAACAGAAGAGTAAAATAAATAAAAAAAGACACGCTGCCCGGTATTTGTGTTATGTTTTTCTTGGTCTGACTTCTATTCATTGCTTATTAAATATTATCGAAGTCTTTCTGGTCAGCGATACCTCATTGATTAGTTTACATTTCCGACACAGAATTTCACGTCAAAAACAATATATAGAATTGCTAAAAAATAAATATAATGTGACGCATTTGTGCCTCAAACTAAGTAAAACAATAAGCCTCAGTACATCACGGTAACTAAGTCAAACAACAAGCCTGTCTACATCACGGTTTTACTGGGAGAAAATAGAGTGGCGCGTAAACACAGATATATTTGACTCTCCAATTCAGCCGTCTTTCGAAAAAAAGAAAAAAACGCATCTGCGCAGGCATGAAATTACAGGGAATCAGCGTCTCACCAGTAGGGAAAAAAAATTAATGCGTCTGACTAAACACCAAAAACAGCTGCATGCAAAACACAGACTAACACTTTTATAAGGTTTTGGAATCTAACTACGTTTTCTTTCTTTACCCACAGAAGGAACAGCCAGCCACATAACTGGCTTTTTTGTGCTTTTATACCATACCAGAAACGAGCTCCCAAAATTTGCATTGTCAGAAAATTACCGTAATAACCCTAATATAAAAGCGTACCAAGAAATTAATTATACCAGATGCCAAAGTAGTTTTAAAAAAACTAGGCAACAACAAAAAGAATAAATGGAGCTAAAAAAGATGCATTGACAGTGAACTAGATTGCCTGGCCAGGCTTACTGGCATTCATTTAAGAATGTGCAGGTGCTGGGCTCCCGAGTGGCGCATCCAGTAAAGGCGCTCCACGTGGAGTGCAGGATGCGCTCTATAGTCTGGACGTCGCGAGTTCGAGTCCAGGCTATTCCTTTGCCGACCGAGGACGGGAGCTTCCAGGGGGCACCGCCCGGGGGGAGGGAGGGTTAGGTCGGCCAGGGTGTCCTCGGCTCACCGCGCACCAGCGACCCCTGTAGTCTGGCCGGGCGCCTGCGAGCTTGCCTGTAAGCTGCCCGAGAGCTGCGTTGTCCTCCGACGCTGTAGCTCTTGGGTGGCTGCATGGTGAGTGTGCAGTATGAAAAAAAGCGGTCGGCTGACGGCGCACGCTTCGGTGGACAGCGTGTGTTCGTCTTTGCCCTCCCGAGTCAGCGCAGGGGTGGTAGCGGTGAGCTGAGCCTAAAAATAATTGGCCATTTCCAAATTGGGGTGAAAATAATAAAAAATAATTGGCAACGACTAAATTTATAAAAAAAAAAAAAAAATGTGCAGGTGCTGCGTTTCTTGCCACAAGCTAATTACCATTTTCACTTGAAACTGCTGTTTCACAATGGGCCAGTTTTACATGTGTTTTTTTTTCACGTGAAGTGGCCATGCACCATGTTGGGAAGAAAGACTCGTGAGCGTAATTATAATTTTAGAATTACCTCAAATATATTTATAAAAAAACAAAAAAACGAGGAAGCTTAACTGCCAAAAAACAGGAGTTTATAATTTGTACAGTACACCCTGTTTATAATTTGTACAGTACACCCTGTTATGGGCTCTATAATGTAATCTATAGCAAAAACATTGTCAATGTAAAAAACAAGTTAGAAAAATGCAACAGCCGTTTAAAGGGGTGATATCAAACACAAAAGTCCAAGTTAGGAGAAGCAATTAGGCCAATCTTGTCAAGCATCAAGCAAATAGGCACAATTGGAAAGGTGCTGGGGCCCAAGATTCACACAATTCTTGCTTCTAACTTGGCGCCTTTTTTTGATCGCTTCGCTCCACTTTATCACTCCACTTGAAATGCTCTTTGTATGACTTGAAGTGACAGACACACACTCACACACTGAGACCCACTCACGCTGACACACACACACACACTGAGACACACACACACACTGAGATACACACACACACTGAGATACACACACACACTCTGAGACACACTGACACACACACTGAGACATACACACACACACACTGAGGCACACACACATAAACTGACATACACATACACTGAGAAACACACACTCTGAGACACACACACACACACTGACACACACACTCCGAGACACACATACACTGAGAAACACACACACTACAACAGTGTGTGTGAGTGTGTCTCAGTGTGTGAGTGTGTGTCTCAGTCACTTCAAGTCATACAAAGAGCATTTCAAGTGGTTTGAACTTGCAACATGACGTTCCTGAAGAGCACACGACCTTAGCCCGCTACGCCACTGCGCATTTCAAGTGGAGCGATAAAGTGGAGCGAAGCGATCAAAAAAAGGCGCCAAGTTAGAAGCAAGAAGTGTGTGAATCTTGGGCCCCAGCACCTTTCCAATTGTGCCTATTTGCTTGATGCTTGACGAGATTGGCCTAATTGCTTCTCCTAACTTGGACTTTTGTGTTTGATATCACCCCTTTAAACGGCTGTTGCGTTTTTCTAACTTGTTTTTTTACATTGACAATGTTTTTGTTATAGATATCACTTCTTTTTTTACTTCATCAAATAATGAATAAAGCGAGGGAAAGATATTCGAGAATGTGTATGGTAAATAGACAGACAGACATTACAAGAGACTAATAAGTAGAGTAATATAAGAGGAATGCGAAAAGATTTGAAAGTAAAATAATGGTAGAAGGGACTTTTGGACAGTATTGAAAGTGTAAACATTGTATTCTTATAGTTGCATGAGTGGTGAAAACAACATGTCTATTTTGGTAGGTATTGATATATTGATATTTACGTAGGTACAAAACTATAAATGGTTATAAATGGTTCAAAAGGTACATATGCATGTCCGTGCTAAAGGGTAGTATACTAACACATTTTAATGCTGGAAAAAAACATTCTTCTCCTTGATATACTGGTCTTATGAACTTAGGCTAAGGCATTTGTAAAGCATAAGATCTCTTCATAAAAGGCCTGTGGCAGGCTGGCTGGGCAGTGACGTCAGGCCAGATACAGGAAGTAAAAATACTGACACCAGTAGTGCTGCAGCTCAAGGCGGCGTTTGCCGTTTTATTTTTAAATAACAAAAATAAATAAAATATTTAAAACATAAAAACACTTGCTCACAGAGCAAAATAAAAATGTTAAACAAAAATATAAAAATGTTAAACAATCACGGACACCAAACAAACTGGTCAGGCTGGGCAATCGCCTTCACTGAACCTACGGTAAGTTTAGTTTCGTTTTCGTTTTAGCTCTTTGATTCTCCACTCACTCTCTCGTTCCTCCTCTGAACTCCCACCCTGAGTGCAGCGAGCTGCAGGCTTTTATGCAGATGACCATCTCCCGATTAGCAACAAATTAAATCACTGCACGTGCTTTTCTAATCATTCCTGGCAGAGGACGAGTACCCACTCTCGCCTCTGCCAGAAACCATTTTAAATAAAACAATAACAAAACCTGCAGCGCCTTGCAACAAACACACATGACTTTTGCCGTTATTTAAAAAATACAATACATAAATCATAATAAACAAATACAAAATAACACAGGGGCGGAGGGGGGAACCACGTTCTAAAAATAAACAAACCCTGTACAGGGCTGCTCACCCTGTTACAAGGCCATATACATTTTGTTTGCATTTCTTGACCATGGTTTGACTTCAATAAGTGCATCATTTGCATGCACCCATTTTCCAGTAGCACCCACAGCAAGAACAGACACATAATGTCCTGAAGTAACACCCTGTCCTTGGTGTATGATAATGGAATCTAATTGGTAATTCCTGTTGTCCACAGTAATTGTGCTCTTCTGCACAGCAGTAAACTTAGCATTGTGTCACTTTGTAACGGTCCCGTCTGGTTTGGTTTCCCAAAGCATAAGTTGGACTGCAATCAGTCTCCCTGCTGATTGAATAAGTTCACGTTTCATGATTGGAGAAGTTTTGCATTGCCTACATTTGCTACCAGGAATCATTGCCCATTTGTCATTTCTATAAATGAGTTCTTCCAAACACATGGAATCTGTACCAGCAGGTACATGTAGAGGATAAATATGCAACACCTCTCGGTTTGATGAGCAGTAGTTACATGTAGTACATAGAATGTCATGACTTATTGTGACTGAAACCATGCGAGATACTTCAGGACAAATTTCAGACAATTTGGTGAGAAACTCTGCAACATGTTGCTGCTTACTTCTATTGAAAGGTTCTCCTAAGAAGTGACAAATATCCACAGTAGTTAGAGACGTAGTGGATGGCAAGTGATCCTATTTGTGAACAAAGCTCCTGATAGCCTCTTGTTGACTGCGTTTTAATGAATCCTTCAGAGGTTGCAAGTGAAGAAGGCACTGCAATGTAGCATTTGCATAGCATGAGGTGAAATTGGGGTTGCTCAAGCCTCTGAATGGATGTGTAAGTGCAATGTTCTCTTAGAAGACTGAGGCTTTTGCTGTTCCTGAACATTAATGATGGCTCGGTGAATGAAATACGCATGATCTTTTACCTTGTGTCGCTTGTGCGTGTTAGTCTCCTTCAAGCTTTTCAACTTCGGACAATAAATCCCTGTGAGCCGATGGTACTCTTCAACTGCAGTTTGACATGCGTAGATGCAGGTGGGGTCAAAGTTGAAAAGGTGGATACCGTTTAAGGAAGTAACTGTGGAAAGTGCAACGAAACTTTGTCTATAGGAGAAAATGGAATTACCACGATCCATCATAACTGTTTTTAGAGTCATCCCCTGACATTTGTGAATGGTGATTGCATGAGCACCAATGACTGGGAACTGCTCTCGAACAGTGTTGACTATATCCATGATTTCAAACTTTGAGCATAAATTTTGAAAGGTATGGGTGACTCCATTGTTAAACTTGATGGTTATGGTTTTGAGCATACTTGTGTTTTCCAGATAGTAGGAAATTGATGAGACCAGTGGCAGTGTCAATGTTGGCTTAATACAAAATGCCAATGTGATACATTTACTACCAAACTAAATACAAATGCAAATATGTGACAAATGCTAAATGGACTTCAAATACTTTCCCATACAACAACTGTTCATTTATTAACATGAATTTGGCAGAGGCCTTTATCCAAGGTGACATACAAGGAAAGCAGTTTATATAATAACAACATAAACACAGTAATCACGTAGTTCATAATAATTAACAGGTATGTACCAATATAGGAAGCAAGTTACATAAAACAGTGTTTCCCAATCTTTGTCCTGAGGACCCAGTGTTTGCTGATTTGTGTTCCAACTGAGCTTTAAATTTACGAATTCAACCCTCAATTGAATGAATAAAATGTCTAATCAGAGCATTTGAATTATTTGTAGAAATGGCTGGCTGCACAAGTAACACTAATCTAGGACTACCTAATGTTAACTCAGGTAAGGTAGTCCAAGATTAGTGCTGATCAGGGCTTGTGAAAGCAGCTAAAAGTGTGATATTTCAAGTTATTTCTAACATTGCATTAAGTCACTAATTTTTAGTTCAATTGGGGGATCAATGTAATAATTGAGAACTCAGTTGGAACACAAACAGCAGACACAGTGGGCCCGCAGGACCAGGTTTGTGAAAAACTGACATAAATGATGAGATATATGTATATATTTATATATGTGTGCATTGCACAATTATTATTTGTACTTGTTTTGTTTGTTAATGTTTAATAAACATGAAGTTCTCAAAAGTATCCTTTAGTTTGCATCTTTCAGGTTAATCAACTTTACCAGCAATACTGAAAAGTCTCTCTACTTTATTATGCGCATTATTACTGAAAAGTGTTTAAAATTGAAATATTTTTGAAGCTTTCCCATGATTTGAAATTCAAATGCAAATTCTTATATTTCAGAATATACAAATACCAAGTCAAATGCAAATAGTTCAGCAGATTGCATTTAAATTATTATTATTTATTTTTTAGCAGACACCCTTATCCAGGGCAACTTACAATTGTCACAATTATATCACATTATCTTTACATACAATTACCAATTTATCCAGTTGTTTATACTGAATCTAGGTAAAATACCTTGCCCAAGGGTACAACAGCAGTGTCCCTCACCCGGGATTGAACCCACAACCCTCCGGTCAAGAGTCCAGGTATAATGAGGTATAAACACTGCTGTTTAGGAATAGAGCACTTTTTTACTATACACACATTCCATTTACATACAAACGTTTCACATGTCTGTGGTTTTACAGACGAGGCTGAAGTTGGCTTCTTATTTGCCAGCTTCTCATTCGCTCAGCTTCTTATTCGCTGGCTTTTAGTGCATAAATGTGTTTGTCTACGTTTAAGAAGTAGCCTTGAATTTAACTGGTTAAATTACTTTGGGCCACCGATTTCTCTGCCGGTACCCAGCGAGGGGCACCCCCTCTGCAAGCTACACCTGTATTTAGCCCGGTCCAACATGGTTTACTGGGGCAGAACAGTGGGTACACTTGCTACATATGCCAATCGCTCAGCTTCAGATTCGCTCTTTATGTATCTACGTTGAATAAGTAGCCTTGCATTTAACAGGTTAAATCACGTTGGGCCACTGATTTCTCTGCAGGTACCCAGCGAGGGACACCCTCTCTGTAAGCTACACCTGTATTTAGCCCAGTCCAATGTGGTTTACTGGGGCAGAACAGAGGGCAAACATGCCACATATGCCAATTGCACAGCTTCTTCACTGGAAAAAGCCTTGCATTTAAAGGGTTAAATTACTTTCCCGCCGATTTCTGTACTTATTCAACGTAGTTACATAAAGAGAGAATAGGAAGCTGAGCGATTGGCATATATGTCATGTTTGCCTGCTGTCCTGCCACAGTACACCACGTTGGGCCGGGCTAAATACAAGTGGGGCTTGCAGAGGGGTTGCCCCTTGTCAGGTACCGGCAGAGAAATCGGCAGCCCAAAGTGATTTTACCCTTTAAATGCAAGGCTTTCTCCAGCGAAGAAGCTGTGCAATTGGCATATGTGGCATGTTTGCCTTCTGTTCTGCCCCAGTAAACCACATTGGACTGGGCTAAATACAAGTGGGGCTTGCAGGAGGGTTGCCCCTCTTCAGGTGCCTGCAGAGAAATTGGCGGCCCAACGTGATTTAACCCGTTAAATGCAAGGCTACTTATTCAACATAGCTACATAAAGAGCGAATAAGAAGCTGAGCGATTGGCATATGTAGCAAGTGTACCCACTGTTCTGCCCCAGTAAACCACGTTGGGCCAGGCTAAATACAAGTGGGGCTTGCAGAGGGGTTGCCCCTTGTCAGGTACTGGCAGAGAAATCGGCGGCCCAAAGTGATTTAACCCTTTAAATGCAAGGTTACTTCTTCAACGTAGACAAATACATTTATGCGAATAAGCCAACTTCAACCTCGTGTTTTACTAGTGTAAATATATGAAAAGAAGACAGACGTAGCCATAATACAGTCAAATTTAATGTCACTTCTGTTAATGTCACACTCTGCTTATTCTCATCAAATTGAAATGTCCCGGCCTGAATATAATGCATGCTGTGACTTTAATGTTTTGTTTTTAAAATGTATTAATGATCAATGCATTGCTGAGTTTGTTGCGCTCACGTATCAGGTGGTGTCTGGAATGATCCAAATGCAATTAAAACAGCGGGTGGAGGCGTGAAATAAATATATTTATAACTTCTCTTATGCAATGATTTCCATTACATGAGAGTAGATGTTAAAACTTCATGCTGATTTGAACTTGGCTCTCGCCAAGATAAACACCAACTAAGACGTAGCTTCACAGTAAACTAATGTGAACCATATGTGTCTCCATCCATTTGCGCTTCCTTCCATATGATGATGTAGATATCCTTCTGTCTGGTGTTGATGGCTGAAGTGTAATGCTGGCTCCAGGGATCAGCTTATTACCTCCCTAGCGCATCAGCACACACAACGGCTGTGATGCTATCTCCGGGGATCAACCATAGTGCGGTCTCCCCCAGCACATCAGCATGACAACCGTCTGGACTGAGATAAGTAGGGTACATCTCTGGGGTCTTCAAGTGGGCACCTTCCATCCTCGGTGTTTCGTCGACTAGCCCACGACACCTCAAGAGGGCTCGACGGTGATTCTGGCGTCCCAGCATTACCCCCCTCCGTCCCCCACTCAACTCAGCCCAGCTTTCAATAGCGATTAATACCCTTAGTTTGACGACTTATATCTCATTGTGTATAAGAGGTATATACGTTTTTTTCACATTTGAAGTAAGAAAGTTTCAGACTTTTGATACTGGTACAGATGGTAATTCTAAGTGATTTAGTTTTGCCGCTGCAACATGGTAAAAACAGCTAAACTCTTTGAGCTGTATAGAGACTCTCAGTAGTTTCAAACAAGTTTTTCTAACTTGTACGAGGAACTACAGTTCCTCTCTCTCTCTCTCTCTATATATATATATATATATATATATATATATTATTCAGACTAGCCTATAATCAATTATTGTATATGTCCCCATTATCTGGGGGAAATTCTATTTTTGGAATGTAGTTGATTAAAGGACCCCATATTTTTTCAAACACCCGAGTTTTTCTTACACTGTACATGATTTTTTCAGGGGTACAGTATGATGTTAATTCTTTCCACCACTGGTTTAGAGAAGGAGAGTGTTCAGACTTCCAGTTCACAAGAATACACTGCTGTCATTGAGATGTATACTATCCCAGTAGGTCTTTAAGACTGGACAACTCCATAGCATGTGCAAGAGATTCCCCGTCTCCACTTTACATCTGGGGCAGGTTGCAGTAATATTTTTATTGAACTGGTGCAGTCTGTGTGGTGCAGTATGGTAAACTCTATCAGTCTATCTTTAGTGCTTGTTAATGTAGCCCTGAGTCTAGCGTCCTGGGTGTGTTGTAGTTAGTGTTTATAGTTTATTTGCACCAGGCAAGGTTCAGCAATCTAACGTGCTGCCCAAAGTGAAAGGTCAGTGAGTAGCTATGACCAATTGGAAGCCTGCTGTAAGTGACAGTGTAACGTAAGCAGCAGGACTGGAGGAGAGGCTCTGTGTTGAGAGAGAGAGCGCGAAAGAGGCAGCCAGCTGTAGACACAGACCGTGTGCAGGATAACGTTAATTTAGAGATTGAGTCACATTGACTGCAATACCAAAGTATATTATAGTTTAAATATATTTGTAGTGGTGTTGTACTTTGTATTATTTCTTTCTAGTGCTGCAGTATAGGAAAGTGAAATTGCCGTAGCTACATTGAACGGCGGATCGCACGTAACATGAGGTGGATATAGTGCTATATTATACTCACTTCTGAAGGAAGATCGGGACCTGAACCAGATAGCGCTCAGGGTGACCGGTAAAGCCCTGAGTTCCTCTGGCCTCATTGGACAATTAAACCAGGAAGAAAGGACGTTTTCACTGGGTAACACAGCCCGTGTACCCCTAAGCTGCTGAAGAATAAAAAAAGAGAAAAAAAGAGAACACGCGTACCTCGTGGGAGACGCCAGGCCTGCAACAGGTTTTTATTTTAAGAAAAGTGCACTCGGGACGGGTTTCATTTAACTAAGGGCCCATAGCATTGTTTTCTTTTTATATAAGTTTCCTTTTATCAATAATTGAATTTGCTATGTTAATTAGTAAATTGTTAGTTATTATTGAAAGGTTGCACATGTGTTTTGATTTGTGTATTGATGTATGTATGTGTGTGTATATATAAATAGGTTTATTGTAAACACCATATAATTCCTAGTTGGGTGAAAGTCCCTTGATAGGTTCCCCAGATTCTAGGTGGAGGCATCGTTTTAGCACCAATAGGTATTATTGTTTTATGTAGGTGAATGCTAGAGATGGTGGCATATTGAAGTCTGCTTCAAAGCCCCTGAACGTTAAGAACCCAGGGCCCATTATCAAAAGCTGGTATCGGTGATCATTACCGCAACAGTTTATAGGTAATAATGGTATAGCAATTGGTAGGGGCTTTACATTAATAATCGCTGAGAATGTTCCAGTAGTCTTTCCCACTCCTGCAATGTGTATTCATACTGCAAGTCCTTTTCCCATTTCACGTTAATCCCAGTGTGGCTATGTTTCAGATTATTATTCAAAACATTGTACATTCAAGAAATTAACCCCTTAGGAGATAAAGTGTTGAATATTTCTTTTTCCAAGGGGGATTCAGGAGATTTTGGAAAAAAAAATGTGAGTTTGTTCTCACGCAGTTAATAATTTGTAGGTATTTAAAGAAATGTGTTTTTGGTATTCCAAATACCTGAGTTATCTGTGTGAAGCTTAAAAAAAATATTGTCCCTATACAGGTTTCCAAGATGCTCAATACCCTTTTTCTCCAAATTCCATAAATCCTGTATGCTATAGCCTTGGAAATAAATTGGGTTATCTTTAAGTGGGATGTATTTAAATAATATAGGAGGCTGTATGGTTCAGTGGTTAAAAAATGGGTTTGTCACCAGGAGGTCCCACTTTAGCCACTGACTCATTGTGTGACCCTGAGCAAGTCACTTAACCTCCTTGTGCTCCGTCTTTCGGGTGAGACGTAGTTGTGACTCTGCAGCTGATGCATAGTTCACACACCCTAGTCTCTGTAAGTTGCCTTGGGTAAAGGCACCTGCTAAATAAAAAAATAATAATAATAATAATTTATGCTGGAGCCCAAGAAATGTGTGGCTCTCCAGCCAACAATTGAATGTATTCAGTATAATAGGGTTATTGTTGACATCATTTTTCTAGAGCCTATAAATGGGAGCGCACTCAGTGGAATGGGGTCAGCAATATGTTGTTCTATGGATGACCAAGTTGCATTAACTTTGTCTAAATTAAGCCATACCCATATACCACAGGACCAGTTTCCTTATAAGGTCAACATATGATGTTCTCCCATCACCACTGAACCTAAACCTCTGGGTAGGAGAGGATCCCTCATGTCCGTTGTGTTCATCACCTGCAACATTAAGGCACATTTTGACAGGATGTAAGGTGGCTCTTAGCCAAGGACGGTTTACTTGGCGCCATGACCAGGTGCTGCGATGTTTGGCCTTAGCATTCAAAGACAAGCGTAACATGACCAATAAGTTGCCACCTGTTCCATCAAAACATTACACACAAAAGACAACATTCCTCCGCCCAGGAGAGCAACCACCAAGGAAAGGTGTTAAAACCAATCCTCGCCCAGGACAACTGGAAGCTGCTAGAGACTGGAAAATGCTGGCAGATGTTGGTCAACGGCTTATTTTTCCACCTGAGATTGCCACCACTAACCTTCGACAAGATATTGTCTTGTGGTCTGGATCAGCACGCCTTGTCCACCTTGTAGAGTTAACAGTGCCATGGGAGGATGCTGTAGATGAGGCGTATGAGAGGAAGAAACTGCGGTATGCTCAACTAGCCACTGAAGCAGAACAGCGAGGATGGAGAGTCTGGGTTTACCCAGTGGAAGTGGGTTGTTGAGGATTTGTGGCACACTCTACAACCCGGTTTCTCAGAGATGTCGGATTCAATGGCCAAGAGTTGCGTCGCACAGTGAAGAACTTGAAGAACTGAAGCAGCAGAGAGAAGCAGCAATTGGCTGTGGTAGAGACGGAAAGATTCTGGCTGGAGATCTCAAGCACAATAGAAAGAAAGAAACGCTGATCTGCAGGTAAGTAAGCTGGGCTGAGTTGAGTGGGGGACGGAGGGGGGTGATGCTGGGACGCCAGAATCACCGTCGAGCCCTCTTGCGGTGTCGTGGGCTAGTCGACGAAACACCGAGGATGGAAGGTGTCCACTTGAAGACCCCAGAGATGTACCCTACTTAGCTCAATCCAGACGGTTGTCATGCTGATGCGCTGGGGAGACCGCACTATGGTTGATCCCCGGAGCCAGCATCGCAGCCGTTGTGTGTGCTGATGCGCTAGGGAGGCAATAAGCTGATCCCTGGGGTCAGCATTACACTTCAGCCATCAACACCAGACAGAAGGATATTTACATCATATGGAAGGAAGCACAAATGGATGGAAACACATATGGATCACATTGGTTTACTGTGAAGCTACGTCTTAGTTGGTGCTTATCTTGGCGAGAGCCAAGTTCAAATCAGCATGAAGTTTTAACATCTACTCTCATGTAATGGAAACCACAAAGCTGTGATATGAGATAATATAGTTTAAAATTAGGAAGGGTCATTCCCCCCTTGATAAATGGTGCCTGAAGTGTTAAAGCCTTTACTCTAACATGTTTATCATGCCACAGGAATTTAGAAACAATTTCTTGAATTTTAATATTGAACAATTTTGGAATTTAAGGGAATTATTTGAAATAAATATAAGAATTTAGGCAAAACCATTCATTTTTGATATTCACCAATCAGGGATAATCTGAGTTGTAAGAACTCTGTCTGGTCTTCATGTATAACTGTGGATACAACCGGTCCAAGCCTCAAGGCAATAAGTTTAGACAGGATTTTAAAATCTACATCAAGTAACGATACCGGTCTATATGAGCTGCATAGTTGTTTATCTTTAGCAGGTTTGGGGAGAAGTATAACTGTTGCTAATTCTAGAGTTGGGGGTAGTTGTCCCTTATGCAGGGATTCCTTCAGCATCTCTGTCAAGAGTGTTCTCAATTTATCCATGAATGCTTTATAGAATTCAATGGGGAATCCATCAGGGCCCGGTGCCTTGCCCCCCTGCAAAAGATTAGCTGCTTTAAGAACTTCAGCTTCTGAGATTTCTGCATCCAGTGCAAGTTTGTAGTCCTCATTAATCCTAGGAAGGGGCAATTTACTGAGAAATTCTTTACTTTTTGTATGGTCAGGGCCCATTTCAGATTTATATAACTCCTTGTAGAATTCTTTGAAACATGTATTAATCTCATCTGGTTTATGTATAACAGTACCTTTACTTGTTTTAATGGAATGTATTCGTTTTTTATTTTCTTCTTTTTTTATCTGCCATGCCAGTAACTTTCCTGTTTTATTACCGTTTTCATAATAATGATCATTTGTTCTTGCCATAGCAGCCTCTGCTGTTTGAGTACATAGATTATTATACTGCAATCGTTTCTGAGGCAGTAGATTAAATATTTCAGACTTCAAGTGTGCTAAGCTGTTCTCTCTTTTTCTTTTGTCTATAAGCACCATATGACATAATGTGTCCTCTCATAAAGGCTTTTAAGGATTCCCAAATTGTCCCATGTGAGAATGAGTTTTTATTTGTAACAAATTCAGGGTCTTTAAGTAAATAGGGTTTAAATCTCCAGCTATGTGAAGGTGGGGCTCCAGTCCCCAAATCCAGTATAATTTTCAAGGGGCAGTGATCAGAGAGAGTGGCAGCTAAGTATTTGCAATCTATAATTCTTGGAAGCAAGGTTTGAGATGTGAGTATTAAATCTATTCTAGAGTTGGAGTTATGTACGTTAGAGAAAAAGGAGAAATCTTTTTCAGTTAGGTGCAGTGATCGGCATGCATCTATAAGACCCAGGTCCTTCATGCCATGGAAGAGACAAGCCAAGATCCCTGCAAAACAAATTCAGAGAGCTAGGAAGGAAATTAAAAGACAAGACCAAAACTGTGGTATTTTCTGGGATACTGCCGGCACCTTGCAAAGGACCATATGGACAGCTGGAAATACAAAATCAAAATGCATGGCTGAAATTGTGGTGCACATAGGAAGGCTTCACCTTTCTTGAACATTGGAGCACATTCTACAACAAGGACTGTCTATATAGGTGGGGCGGACTGCACTTAAACAGAAAGGGAACCAATCTACTCGGAGAAAGGATCCTTGAGAAGGTACAGAAGCATTTAAACTAGAAAGGAAGGGGGGGAGAAAACAAAAAAACAGAAGGGAGACCACATCAAAACTAGGGCAACAACTCAGGTAAGATAACTATTAAATGTATTTATCTTAATGCTAGAAGTCTCAGAAACAAAATGTTAGAACTTGAAGCTACTGCACTAACAAGTAACTACGATGTGATAGGTGTTACAGAAACTTGGCTGTCTGAGAGTGATGGAGACGAATATAATATTAGTGGGTACACACTATATAGGAAAGACAGGCAGGACAGAAGAGGCGGAGGGGTAGCGCTATACATAAGAAATAGTCTTGAAGCCCAGGTGTTAAATCAGGACAAAGAAAACAATGTAGAATCAATATGGGTCAGAATAATGGACACAAATTCAAAGGGCATAATAATAGGAGCATGCTGTAGACCGCCAAATTCAGACGCCGAGCAAAATAATCTGTTATACAATGACATTCGAAATGCGTGTAGAAGAGGAGAAGCCATACTATTGGGGCATTTCAACTTCCCCCATATAAAATGGGACCAAAAACAAAAACAAAGTACACAGAAAGAGTACTTGGAACTGCAGCACAAGTCAAAAAGGAAGTTAGAA